>JAVVLW010004921.1:0-27259 GCA_034401795.1 Chaetoderma sp. LZ-2023a
CACAAGTCCATACACAAGTCCATACACAAGTTCATACACAAGTTCATACACAAGCCCATACACAAGTTCATACACAAGTCCATACACAAGTACATAAAGAAGTAATACACAAGTTCATACACAAGTTCATACACAAGTCCATACACAAGTCCATACACAAGTCCATACACAAGTCCATACACAAGTTCATACACAAGTTCATACACAAGTCCATACACAAGTTCATATAGAAGTACATACACAAGTTCATGCACAAGTCCATACACAAGTGCATACACACGCTCATACACAGTTTCATATAGAAGTTCATACACAAGTTCATACACAGGTTCATACACAGGTTCATACACAAGTTCATACACAAGTCCATAAACAAGTTCATACACAAGTCCATACACAAGTTCATACACAAGTCCATGCACAAGTTCATACACATGTCCATACACAAGTTCATACACAAGTCCATACACAAGTCCATATAGAAGTTCATGCACAAGTTCATACACAAGTACATACACAAGTCCATACACAAGTTCATACACAAGTCCATATAGAAGTTCATACACAAGTTCATACACAAGTCCATAAACAAGTTCATACACAAGTCCATACACAAGTTCATACACAAGTCCATACACAAGTTCATGCACAAGTTCATACACATGTCCATACACAAGTTCATACACAAGTCCATACACAAGTCCATATAGAAGTTCATGCACAAGTTCATACACAAGTACATACACAAGTCCATACACAAGTTCATACACAAGTTCATATAGAAGTACATACACAAGTTCATGCACAAGTCCATACACAAGTGCATACACACGCTCATACACAGTTTCATATAGAAGTTCATACACAAGTTCATACACAGGTTCATACACAGGTTCATACACAAGTTCATACACAAGTCCATAAACAAGTTCATACACAAGTCCATACACAAGTTCATACACAAGTCCATACACAAGTTCATGCACAAGTTCATACACATGTCCATACACAAGTTCATACACAAGTCCATACACAAGTCCATATAGAAGTTCATGCACAAGTTCATACACAAGTACATACACAAGTCCATACACAAGTTCATACACAAGTCCATATAGAAGTTCATACACAAGTTCATACACAAGTTCATAGACAAGTCCATACACAAGTTCATACACAAGTCCATACACAAGTTCATACATAAGTCCATACACAATTCCATACACAAGTTCATACACAAGCTCATATAGAAGTTCAAACACAAGTTCATACACAAATTCATATAGAAGTCCATATAGAAGTTCATACACAAGTCCATACACAAGTCCATACACAAGTTCATACAGAAGTTCATACACAACTCCATACACAAGTTCATATAGAAGTCCATATAGAAGTTCATTCACAAGTCCATACACAAGTCGATGCACAAGTCCATACACAAGTTCGTACACATGTTCATACACAAGTTCATACACAAGTCCATACACAAGTCCATACACAAGTTCATACACAAGTTCATACACAAGTCCATACACAAGTTCATACACAAGTCCACACACAAGTCCATACACAAGTCCATACACAAGTCCATACACAAGTTCATACACAAGTCCATACACAAGTCCATACACAAGTCCATACACAAGTTCATACACAAGTCCATACACAAGTCCATACACAAGTTCATAAAGAAGTCCATACACAAGTTCATACACAAGTCCATACACAAGTCCATACACAAGTTCATACACAAGTCCATGCACAAGTTCATATAGAAGTACATACACAAGTTCATGCACAAGTCCATACACAAGTGCATACACAAGCTCATACACAGTTTCATATAGAAGTTCATACACAAGTTCATACACAGGTTCATAACAAGTTCATACACAAGTCCATAAACAAGTTCATACACAAGTCCATAAACAAGTTCATACACAAGTCCATACACAAGTTCATGCACAAGTTCATACACATGTCCATACACAAGTCCATACACAAGTCCATGCACAAGTCCATACACAAGTTCATACACATGTTCATACACAAGTCCATACACAAGTTCATATAGAAGTTCATACACAAGTCCATACACAAGTCCATACACAAGTTCATACACAAGTTCATACACAAGCCCATACACAAGTTCATACACAAGTCCATACACAAGTACATAAAGAAGTAATACACAAGTTCATACACAAGTTCATACACAAGTCCATACACAAGTCCATACACAAGTCCATACACAAGTCCATACACAAGTTCATACACAAGTTCATACACAAGTCCATACACAAGTTCATATAGAAGTACATACACAAGTTCATGCACAAGTCCATACACAAGTGCATACACACGCTCATACACAGTTTCATATAGAAGTTCATACACAAGTTCATACACAGGTTCATACACAGGTTCATACACAAGTTCATACACAAGTCCATAAACAAGTTCATACACAAGTCCATACACAAGTTCATACACAAGTCCATACACAAGTTCATGCACAAGTTCATACACATGTCCATACACAAGTTCATACACAAGTCCATACACAAGTCCATATAGAAGTTCATGCACAAGTTCATACACAAGTACATACACAAGTCCATACACAAGTTCATACACAAGTCCATATAGAAGTTCATACACAAGTTCATACACAAGTTCATAGACAAGTCCATACACAAGTTCATACACAAGTCCATACACAAGTTCATACATAAGTCCATACACAATTCCATACACAAGTTCATACACAAGCTCATATAGAAGTTCAAACACAAGTTCATACACAAATTCATATAGAAGTCCATATAGAAGTTCATACACAAGTCCACACACAAGTCCATACACAAGTCCATACACAAGTCCATACACAAGTTCATACACAAGTCCATACACAAGTCCATACACAAGTCCATACACAAGTTCATACACAAGTCCATACACAAGTCCATACACAAGTTCATAAAGAAGTCCATACACAAGTTCATACACAAGTCCATACACAAGTCCATACACAAGTTCATACACAAGTCCATGCACAAGTTCATATAGAAGTACATACACAAGTTCATGCACAAGTCCATACACAAGTGCATACACAAGCTCATACACAGTTTCATATAGAAGTTCATACACAAGTTCATACACAGGTTCATAACAAGTTCATACACAAGTCCATAAACAAGTTCATACACAAGTCCATAAACAAGTTCATACACAAGTCCATACACAAGTTCATGCACAAGTTCATACACATGTCCATACACAAGTCCATACACAAGTCCATGCACAAGTCCATACACAAGTTCATACACATGTTCATACACAAGTCCATACACAAGTTCATATAGAAGTTCATACACAAGTCCATACACAAGTCCATACACAAGTTCATACACAAGTCCATACACAAGTCCATACACAAGTTCATACACATGTTCATACACAAGTCCATACACAAGTTCATAACAAGTTCATACACAAGTCCATAAACAAGTTCATACACAAGTCCATAAACAAGTTCATACACAAGTCCATACACAAGTTCATGCACAAGTTCATACACATGTCCATACACAAGTCCATACACAAGTCCATGCACAAGTCCATACACAAGTTCATACACAAGTCCATACACAAGTACATAAAGAAGTAATACACAAGTTCATACACAAGTTCATACACAAGTCCATACACAAGTCCATACACAAGTCCATACACAAGTCCATACACAAGTTCATACACAAGTTCATACACAAGTCCATACACAAGTTCATATAGAAGTACATACACAAGTTCATGCACAAGTCCATACACAAGTGCATACACACGCTCATACACAGTTTCATATAGAAGTTCATACACAAGTTCATACACAGGTTCATACACAGGTTCATACACAAGTTCATACACAAGTCCATAAACAAGTTCATACACAAGTCCATACACAAGTTCATACACAAGTCCATACACAAGTTCATGCACAAGTTCATACACATGTCCATACACAAGTTCATACACAAGTCCATACACAAGTCCATATAGAAGTTCATGCACAAGTTCATACACAAGTACATACACAAGTCCATACACAAGTTCATACACAAGTCCATATAGAAGTTCATACACAAGTTCATACACAAGTTCATAGACAAGTCCATACACAAGTTCATACACAAGTCCATACACAAGTTCATACATAAGTCCATACACAATTCCATACACAAGTTCATACACAAGCTCATATAGAAGTTCAAACACAAGTTCATACACAAATTCATATAGAAGTCCATATAGAAGTTCATACACAAGTCCATACACAAGTCCATACACAAGTTCATACAGAAGTTCATACACAACTCCATACACAAGTTCATATAGAAGTCCATATAGAAGTTCATTCACAAGTCCATACACAAGTCGATGCACAAGTCCATACACAAGTTCATACACATGTTCATACACAAGTTCATACACAAGTCCATACACAAGTCCATACACAAGTTCATACACAAGTTCATACACAAGTCCATACACAAGTTCATACACAAGTCCACACACAAGTCCATACACAAGTCCATACACAAGTCCATACACAAGTTCATACACAAGTCCATACACAAGTTCATATAGAAGTTCATACACAAGTTCATATAGAAGTTCATACACAAGTTCATACACAGGTCCATACACAAGTCCATACACAAGTTCATACACAAGTCCATACACAAGTTCATACACAAGTTCATACACAACTCCATACACAAGTTCATATAGAAGTCCATATAGAAGTTCATTCACAAGTCCATACACACGTCCATGCACAAGTCCATGCACAAGTCCATACACAAGTGCATACACAAGCTCATACACAGTTTCATATAGAAGTTCATACACAAGTCCATAAACAAGTTCATACACAAGTCCATACACAAGTTCATACACAAGTCCATACACAAGTTCATGCACAAGTTCATACACATGTCCATACACAAGTCCATACACAAGTCCATATAGAAGTTCATACACAAGTTCATGCACAAGTACATATAGAAGTTCATACACAAGTTCATACACAAGTTCATACACAAGTCCATACACAAATTCATACACAAGTCCATATAGAAGTTCATACACAAGTTCATACACAAGTCCATACACAAGTACATACACAAGTCCATACACAAGTTCATACACAAGTCCATACACAAGTTCATACACAAGTTCATACACAAGCCCATACACAAGTTCATGCACAAGTTCATACACAAGTCCATACACAAGTTCATACACAAGTCCATATAGAAGTTCATACACAAGTTCATACACAAGTCCATATAGAAGTTCATACTCAAGTTCATACACAAGTTCATACACAAGTCCATACACAAGTTCATACACAAGTTCATACACAAGTTCATACACAAGTCCATACACAAGTGCATATAGAAGTCCATACACAAGTCCATACACAAGTTCATACACAAGTCCATACACAAGTCCATACACAAGTTCATACACAAGACCATACACAAGTCCATACACAAGACCATACACAAGTCCATACACAAGTCCATACACAAGTTCATATAGAAGTACATACACAAGTTCATGCACAAGTCCATACACAAGTGCATACACACGCTCATACACAGTTTCATATAGAAGTTCATACACAAGTTCATACACAGGTTCATACACAAGTTCATACACAAGTCCATAAACAAGTTCATACACAAGTTCATACACAAGTCCATACACAAGTCCATATAGAAGTTCATGCACAAGTTCATACACAAGTACATACACAAGTCCATACACAAGTTCATACACAAGTCCATATAGAAGTTCATACACAAGTTCATACACAAGTTCATAGACAAGTCCATACACAAGTTCATACACAAGTCCATACACAAGTTCATACATAAGTCCATACACAATTCCATACACAAGTTCATACACAAGCTCATATAGAAGTTCAAACACAAGTTCATATAGAAGTTCATACACAAGTTCATACACAGGTCCATACACAAGTCCATATAGAAGTTCATACACAAGTCCATACACAAGTTCATACAGAAGTTCATACACAACTCCATACACAAGTTCATATAGAAGTCCATATAGAAGTTCATTCACAAGTCCATACACAAGTCGATGCACAAGTCCATACACAAGTTCATACACATGTTCATACACAAGTTCATACACAAGTCCATACTCAAGTCCATACACAAGTTCATACACAAGTTCATACACAAGTCCATACACAAGTTCATACACAAGTCCACACACAAGTCCATACACAAGTCCATACACAAGTCCATACACAAGTTCATACACAAGTCCATACACAAGTTCATATAGAAGTTCATATACAATTTCATACACAGGTCCATACACAAGTCCATATAGAAGTTCATACACAAGTTCATACACAAGTCCATACACAAGTTCATACACAAGTTCATACAGAAGTTCATACACAACTCCATACACAAGTTCATATAGAAGTCCATATAGAAGTTCATTCACAAGTCCATACACAAGTCGATGCACAAGTCCATACACAAGTTCATACACATGTTCATACACAAGTTCATACACAAGTTCATACACATGTCCATACACAAGTTCATACACAAGTCCATACACAAGTCCATATAGAAGTTCATGCACAAGTTCATACACAAGTACATACACAAGTCCATACACAAGTTCATACACAAGTCCATATAGAAGTTCATACACAAGTTCATAGACAAGTCCATACACAAGTTCATACACAAGTCCATACACAAGTTCATACATAAGTCCATACACAATTCCATACACAAGTTCATACACAAGCTCATATAGAAGTTCAAACACAAGTTCATACACAAATTCATATAGAAGTCCATATAGAAGTTCATACACAAGTCCATACACAAGTCCATACACAAGTTCATACAGAAGTTCATACACAACTCCATACACAAGTTCATATAGAAGTCCATATAGAAATTCATTCACAAGTCCATACACAAGTCGATGCACAAGTCCATACACAAGTTCATACACATGTTCATACACAAGTTCATACACAAGTCCATACACAAGTCCATACACAAGTTCATACACAAGTTCATACACAAGTCCATACACAAGTTCATACACAAGTCCACACACAAGTCCATACACAAGTCCATACACAAGTCCATACACAAGTTCATACACAAGTCCATACACAAGTTCATATAGAAGTTCATACACAAGTTCATATAGAAGTTCATACACAAGTTCATACACAGGTCCATACACAAGTCCATACATAAGTTCATACACAAGTCCATACACAAGTTCATACACAACACCATACACAAGTCCATACCCAAGTCCATACACAAGTTCATACACAAGTCCATACACAAGTTCATATACAAGTTCATACACAAGTCCATACACAAGTCCATACACAAGTCCATACACAAGTTCATACACAAGTCCATACACAAGTCCATACACAAGTTCATAAAGAAGTCCATACACAAGTTCATACACAAGTCCATACACAAGTCCATACACAAGTTCATACACAAGTCCATACACAAGTTCATATAGAAGTACATACACAAGTTCATGGCCAAGTCCATACACAAGTGCATACACAAGCTCATACACAGTTTCATATAGAAGTTCATACACAAGTTCATACACAGGTTCATAACAAGTTCATACACAAGTCCATAAACAAGTTCATACACAAGTCCATACACAAGTTCATACACAAGTTCATACACAAGTCCATACACAAGTTCATGCACAAGTTCATACACATGTCCATACACAAGTCCATACACAAGTCCATAAACAAGTTCATACACAAGTCCATACACAAGTTCATGCACAAGTTCATACACATGTCCATACACAAGTCCATACACAAGTCCATGCACAAGTCCATACACAAGTTCATACACAAGTCCATACACAAGTACATAAAGAAGTAATACACAAGTTCATACACAAGTTCATACACAAGTCCATACACAAGTCCATACACAAGTCCATACACAAGTCCATACACAAGTTCATACACAAGTTCATACACAAGTCCATACACAAGTTCATATAGAAGTACATACACAAGTTCATGCACAAGTCCATACACAAGTGCATACACACGCTCATACACAGTTTCATATAGAAGTTCATACACAAGTTCATACACAGGTTCATACACAGGTTCATACACAAGTTCATACACAAGTCCATAAACAAGTTCATACACAAGTCCATACACAAGTTCATACACAAGTCCATACACAAGTTCATGCACAAGTTCATACACATGTCCATACACAAGTTCATACACAAGTCCATACACAAGTCCATATAGAAGTTCATGCACAAGTTCATACACAAGTACATACACAAGTCCATACACAAGTTCATACACAAGTCCATATAGAAGTTCATACACAAGTTCATACACAAGTTCATAGACAAGTCCATACACAAGTTCATACACAAGTCCATACACAAGTTCATACATAAGTCCATACACAATTCCATACACAAGTTCATACACAAGCTCATATAGAAGTTCAAACACAAGTTCATACACAAATTCATATAGAAGTCCATATAGAAGTTCATACACAAGTCCATACACAAGTCCATACACAAGTTCATACAGAAGTTCATACACAACTCCATACACAAGTTCATATAGAAGTCCATATAGAAGTTCATTCACAAGTCCATACACAAGTCGATGCACAAGTCCATACACAAGTTCATACACATGTTCATACACAAGTTCATACACAAGTCCATACACAAGTCCATACACAAGTTCATACACAAGTTCATACACAAGTCCATACACAAGTTCATACACAAGTCCACACACAAGTCCATACACAAGTCCATACACAAGTCCATACACAAGTTCATACACAAGTCCATACACAAGTTCATATAGAAGTTCATACACAAGTTCATATAGAAGTTCATACACAAGTTCATACACAGGTCCATACACAAGTCCATACACAAGTTCATACACAAGTCCATACACAAGTTCATACACAAGTTCATACACAACTCCATACACAAGTTCATATAGAAGTCCATATAGAAGTTCATTCACAAGTCCATACACACCTCCATGCACAAGTCCATGCACAAGTCCATACACAAGTGCATACACAAGCTCATACACAGTTTCATATAGAAGTTCATACACAAGTCCATAAACAAGTTCATACACAAGTCCATACACAAGTTCATACACAAGTCCATACACAAGTTCATGCACAAGTTCATACACATGTCCATACACAAGTCCATACACAAGTCCATATAGAAGTTCATACACAAGTTCATGCACAAGTACATATAGAAGTTCATACACAAGTTCATACACAAGTTCATACACAAGTCCATACACAAATTCATACACAAGTCCATATAGAAGTTCATACACAAGTTCATACACAAGTCCATACACAAGTACATACACAAGTCCATACACAAGTTCATACACAAGTCCATACACAAGTTCATACACAAGTTCATACACAAGCCCATACACAAGTTCATGCACAAGTTCATACACAAGTCCATACACAAGTTCATACACAAGTCCATATAGAAGTTCATACACAAGTTCATACACAAGTCCATATAGAAGTTCATACTCAAGTTCATACACAAGTTCATACACAAGTCCATACACAAGTTCATACACAAGTTCATACACAAGTTCATACACAAGTCCATACACAAGTGCATATAGAAGTCCATACACAAGTCCATACACAAGTTCATACACAAGTCCATACACAAGTCCATACACAAGTTCATACACAAGACCATACACAAGTCCATACACAAGACCATACACAAGTCCATACACAAGTCCATACACAAGTTCATATAGAAGTACATACACAAGTTCATGCACAAGTCCATACACAAGTGCATACACACGCTCATACACAGTTTCATATAGAAGTTCATACACAAGTTCATACACAGGTTCATACACAAGTTCATACACAAGTCCATAAACAAGTTCATACACAAGTTCATACACAAGTCCATACACAAGTCCATACACAAGTTCATGCACAAGTTCATACACATGTCCATACACAAGTCCATACACAAGTTCATACACAAGTCCATATAGAAGTTCATACACAAGTTCATACACAAGTTCATAGACAAGTCCATACACAAGTTCATACACAAGTCCATACACAAGTTCATACATAAGTCCATACACAATTCCATACACAAGTTCATACACAAGCTCATATAGAAGTTCAAACACAAGTTCATATAGAAGTTCATACACAAGTTCATACACAGGTCCATACACAAGTCCATATAGAAGTTCATACACAAGTCCATACACAAGTTCATACAGAAGTTCATACACAACTCCATACACAAGTTCATATAGAAGTCCATATAGAAGTTCATACACAAGTCCATACACAAGTCCATACACAAGTTCATACAGAAGTTCATACACAACTCCATACACAAGTTCATATAGAAGTCCATATAGAAGTTCATTCACAAGTCCATACACAAGTCGATGCACAAGTCCATACACAAGTTCATACACATGTTCATACACAAGTTCATACACAAGTCCATACACAAGTCCATACACAAGTTCATACACAAGTTCATACACAAGTCCATACACAAGTTCATACACAAGTCCACACACAAGTCCATACACAAGTCCATACACAAGTCCATACACAAGTTCATACACAAGTCCATACACAAGTTCATATAGAAGTTCATACACAAGTTCATATAGAAGTTCATACACAAGTTCATACACAGGTCCATACACAAGTCCATACACAAGTTCATACACAAGTCCATACACAAGTTCATACACAAGTTCATACACAACTCCATACACAAGTTCATATAGAAGTCCATATAGAAGTTCATTCACAAGTCCATACACACCTCCATGCACAAGTCCATGCACAAGTCCATACACAAGTGCATACACAAGCTCATACACAGTTTCATATAGAAGTTCATACACAAGTCCATAAACAAGTTCATACACAAGTCCATACACAAGTTCATACACAAGTCCATACACAAGTTCATGCACAAGTTCATACACATGTCCATACACAAGTCCATACACAAGTCCATATAGAAGTTCATACACAAGTTCATGCACAAGTACATATAGAAGTTCATACACAAGTTCATACACAAGTTCATACACAAGTCCATACACAAATTCATACACAAGTCCATATAGAAGTTCATACACAAGTTCATACACAAGTCCATACACAAGTACATACACAAGTCCATACACAAGTTCATACACAAGTCCATACACAAGTTCATACACAAGTTCATACACAAGCCCATACACAAGTTCATGCACAAGTTCATACACAAGTCCATACACAAGTTCATACACAAGTCCATATAGAAGTTCATACACAAGTTCATACACAAGTCCATATAGAAGTTCATACTCAAGTTCATACACAAGTTCATACACAAGTCCATACACAAGTTCATACACAAGTTCATACACAAGTTCATACACAAGTCCATACACAAGTGCATATAGAAGTCCATACACAAGTCCATACACAAGTTCATACACAAGTCCATACACAAGTCCATACACAAGTTCATACACAAGACCATACACAAGTCCATACACAAGACCATACACAAGTCCATACACAAGTCCATACACAAGTTCATATAGAAGTACATACACAAGTTCATGCACAAGTCCATACACAAGTGCATACACACGCTCATACACAGTTTCATATAGAAGTTCATACACAAGTTCATACACAGGTTCATACACAAGTTCATACACAAGTCCATAAACAAGTTCATACACAAGTTCATACACAAGTCCATACACAAGTCCATATAGAAGTTCATGCACAAGTTCATACACAAGTACATACACAAGTCCATACACAAGTTCATACACAAGTCCATATAGAAGTTCATACACAAGTTCATACACAAGTTCATAGACAAGTCCATACACAAGTTCATACACAAGTCCATACACAAGTTCATACATAAGTCCATACACAATTCCATACACAAGTTCATACACAAGCTCATATAGAAGTTCAAACACAAGTTCATATAGAAGTTCATACACAAGTTCATACACAGGTCCATACACAAGTCCATATAGAAGTTCATACACAAGTCCATACACAAGTTCATACAGAAGTTCATACACAACTCCATACACAAGTTCATATAGAAGTCCATATAGAAGTTCATTCACAAGTCCATACACAAGTCGATGCACAAGTCCATACACAAGTTCATACACATGTTCATACACAAGTTCATACACAAGTCCATACACAAGTCCATACACAAGTTCATACACAAGTTCATACACAAGTCCATACACAAGTTCATACACAAGTCCACACACAAGTCCATACACAAGTCCATACACAAGTCCATACACAAGTTCATACACAAGTCCATACACAAGTTCATATAGAAGTTCATATACAATTTCATACACAGGTCCATACACAAGTCCATATAGAAGTTCATACACAAGTTCATACACAAGTCCATACACAAGTCCATACACAAGTTCATAAAGAAGTCCATACACAAGTTCATACACAAGTCCATACACAAGTCCATACACAAGTTCATACACAAGTCCATGCACAAGTTCATATAGAAGTACATACACAAGTTCATGGCCAAGTCCATACACAAGTGCATACACAAGCTCATACACAGTTTCATATAGAAGTTCATACACAAGTTCATACACAGGTTCATAACAAGTTCATACACAAGTCCATAAACAAGTTCATACACAAGTCCATACACAAGTTCATACACAAGTTCATGCACAAGTCCATACACAAGTTCATGCACAAGTTCATACACATGTCCATACACAAGTCCATACACACGTCCATAAACAAGTTCATACACAAGTCCATACACAAGTTCATGCACAAGTTCATACACATGTCCATACACAAGTCCATACACAAGTCCATGCACAAGTCCATACACAAGTTCATACACAAGTCCATACACAAGTACATAAAGAAGTAATACACAAGTTCATACACAAGTTCATACACAAGTCCATACACAAGTCCATACACAAGTCCATACACAAGTCCATACACAAGTTCATACACAAGTTCATACACAAGTCCATACACAAGTTCATATAGAAGTACATACACAAGTTCATGCACAAGTCCATACACAAGTGCATACACACGCTCATACACAGTTTCATATAGAAGTTCATACACAAGTTCATACACAGGTTCATACACAGGTTCATACACAAGTTCATACACAAGTCCATAAACAAGTTCATACACAAGTCCATACACAAGTTCATACACAAGTCCATACACAAGTTCATGCACAAGTTCATACACATGTCCATACACAAGTTCATACACAAGTCCATACACAAGTCCATATAGAAGTTCATGCACAAGTTCATACACAAGTACATACACAAGTCCATACACAAGTTCATACACAAGTCCATATAGAAGTTCATACACAAGTTCATACACAAGTTCATAGACAAGTCCATACACAAGTTCATACACAAGTCCATACACAAGTTCATACACAAGTCCATACACAAGTTCATGCACAAGTTCATACACATGTCCATACACAAGTCCATACACAAGTCCATGCACAAGTCCATACACAAGTTCATACACAAGTCCATACACAAGTACATAAAGAAGTAATACACAAGTTCATACACAAGTTCATACACAAGTCCATACACAAGTCCATACACAAGTCCATACACAAGTCCATACACAAGTTCATACACAAGTTCATACACAAGTCCATACACAAGTTCATATAGAAGTACATACACAAGTTCATGCACAAGTCCATACACAAGTGCATACACACGCTCATACACAGTTTCATATAGAAGTTCATACACAAGTTCATACACAGGTTCATACACAGGTTCATACACAAGTTCATACACAAGTCCATAAACAAGTTCATACACAAGTCCATACACAAGTTCATACACAAGTCCATACACAAGTTCATGCACAAGTTCATACACATGTCCATACACAAGTTCATACACAAGTCCATACACAAGTCCATATAGAAGTTCATGCACAAGTTCATACACAAGTACATACACAAGTCCATACACAAGTTCATACACAAGTCCATATAGAAGTTCATACACAAGTTCATACACAAGTTCATAGACAAGTCCATACACAAGTTCATACACAAGTCCATACACAAGTTCATACATAAGTCCATACACAATTCCATACACAAGTTCATACACAAGCTCATATAGAAGTTCAAACACAAGTTCATACACAAATTCATATAGAAGTCCATATAGAAGTTCATACACAAGTCCATACACAAGTCCATACACAAGTTCATACAGAAGTTCATACACAACTCCATACACAAGTTCATATAGAAGTCCATATAGAAGTTCATTCACAAGTCCATACACAAGTCGATGCACAAGTCCATACACAAGTTCATACACATGTTCATACACAAGTTCATACACAAGTCCATACACAAGTCCATACACAAGTTCATACACAAGTTCATACACAAGTCCATACACAAGTTCATACACAAGTCCACACACAAGTCCATACACAAGTCCATACACAAGTCCATACACAAGTTCATACACAAGTCCATACACAAGTTCATATAGAAGTTCATACACAAGTTCATATAGAAGTTCATACACAAGTTCATACACAGGTCCATACACAAGTCCATACACAAGTTCATACACAAGTCCATACACAAGTTCATACACAAGTTCATACACAACTCCATACACAAGTTCATATAGAAGTCCATATAGAAGTTCATTCACAAGTCCATACACACCTCCATGCACAAGTCCATGCACAAGTCCATACACAAGTGCATACACAAGCTCATACACAGTTTCATATAGAAGTTCATACACAAGTCCATAAACAAGTTCATACACAAGTCCATACACAAGTTCATACACAAGTCCATACACAAGTTCATGCACAAGTTCATACACATGTCCATACACAAGTCCATACACAAGTCCATATAGAAGTTCATACACAAGTTCATGCACAAGTACATATAGAAGTTCATACACAAGTTCATACACAAGTTCATACACAAGTCCATACACAAGTTCATACACAAGTCCATATAGAAGTTCATACACAAGTTCATACACAAGTCCATACACAAGTACATACACAAGTCCATACACAAGTTCATACACAAGTCCATACACAAGTTCATACACAAGTTCATACACAAGCCCATACACAAGTTCATGCACAAGTTCATACACAAGTCCATACACAAGTTCATACACAAGTCCATATAGAAGTTCATACACAAGTTCATACACAAGTCCATATAGAAGTTCATACTCAAGTTCATACACAAGTTCATACACAAGTCCATACACAAGTTCATACACAAGTTCATACACAAGTTCATACACAAGTCCATACACAAGTGCATATAGAAGTCCATACACAAGTCCATACACAAGTTCATACACAAGTCCATACACAAGTCCATACACAAGTTCATACACAAGACCATACACAAGTCCATACACAAGACCATACACAAGTCCATACACAAGTCCATACACAAGTTCATATAGAAGTACATACACAAGTTCATGCACAAGTCCATACACAAGTGCATACACACGCTCATACACAGTTTCATATAGAAGTTCATACACAAGTTCATACACAGGTTCATACACAAGTTCATACACAAGTCCATAAACAAGTTCATACACAAGTTCATACACAAGTCCATACACAAGTCCATATAGAAGTTCATGCACAAGTTCATACACAAGTCCATACACAAGTCCATACACAAGTTCATACACAAGTCCATATAGAAGTTCATACACAAGTTCATACACAAGTTCATAGACAAGTCCATACACAAGTTCATACACAAGTCCATACACAAGTTCATACATAAGTCCATACACAATTCCATACACAAGTTCATACACAAGCTCATATAGAAGTTCAAACACAAGTTCATATAGAAGTTCATACACAAGTTCATACACAGGTCCATACACAAGTCCATATAGAAGTTCATACACAAGTCCATACACAAGTTCATACAGAAGTTCATACACAACTCCATACACAAGTTCATATAGAAGTCCATATAGAAGTTCATTCACAAGTCCATACACAAGTCGATGCACAAGTCCATACACAAGTTCATACACATGTTCATACACAAGTTCATACACAAGTCCATACTCAAGTCCATACACAAGTTCATACACAAGTTCATACACAAGTCCATACACAAGTTCATACACAAGTCCACACACAAGTCCATACACAAGTCCATACACAAGTCCATACACAAGTTCATACACAAGTCCATACACAAGTTCATATAGAAGTTCATATACAATTTCATACACAGGTCCATACACAAGTCCATATAGAAGTTCATACACAAGTTCATACACAAGTCCATACACAAGTTCATACACAAGTTCATACAGAAGTTCATACACAACTCCATACACAAGTTCATATAGAAGTCCATATAGAAGTTCATTCACAAGTCCATACACAAGTCGATGCACAAGTCCATACACAAGTTCATACACATGTTCATACACAAGTTCATACACAAGTTCATACACATGTCCATACACAAGTTCATACACAAGTCCATACACAAGTCCATATAGAAGTTCATGCACAAGTTCATACACAAGTACATACACAAGTCCATACACAAGTTCATACACAAGTCCATATAGAAGTTCATACACAAGTTCATAGACAAGTCCATACACAAGTTCATACACAAGTCCATACACAAGTTCATACATAAGTCCATACACAATTCCATACACAAGTTCATACACAAGCTCATATAGAAGTTCAAACACAAGTTCATACACAAATTCATATAGAAGTCCATATAGAAGTTCATACACAAGTCCATACACAAGTCCATACACAAGTTCATACAGAAGTTCATACACAACTCCATACACAAGTTCATATAGAAGTCCATATAGAAATTCATTCACAAGTCCATACACAAGTCGATGCACAAGTCCATACACAAGTTCATACACATGTTCATACACAAGTTCATACACAAGTCCATACACAAGTCCATACACAAGTTCATACACAAGTTCATACACAAGTCCATACACAAGTTCATACACAAGTCCACACACAAGTCCATACACAAGTCCATACACAAGTCCATACACAAGTTCATACACAAGTCCATACACAAGTTCATATAGAAGTTCATACACAAGTTCATATAGAAGTTCATACACAAGTTCATACACAGGTCCATACACAAGTCCATACATAAGTTCATACACAAGTCCATACACAAGTTCATACACAACACCATACACAAGTCCATACCCAAGTCCATACACAAGTTCATACACAAGTCCATACACAAGTTCATATACAAGTTCATACACAAGTCCATACACAAGTCCATACACAAGTCCATACACAAGTTCATACACAAGTCCATACACAAGTCCATACACAAGTTCATAAAGAAGTCCATACACAAGTTCATACACAAGTCCATACACAAGTCCATACACAAGTTCATACACAAGTCCATGCACAAGTTCATATAGAAGTACATACACAAGTTCATGCACAAGTCCATACACAAGTGCATACACAAGCTCATACACAGTTTCATATAGAAGTTCATACACAAGTTCATACACAGGTTCATAACAAGTTCATACACAAGTCCATAAACAAGTTCATACACAAGTCCATACACAAGTTCATACACAAGTTCATACACAAGTCCATACACAAGTTCATGCACAAGTTCATACACATGTCCATACACAAGTCCATACACAAGTCCATATAGAAGTTCATACACAAGTTCATGCACAAGTACATATAGAAGTTCATACACAAGTTCATACACAAGTTCATACACAAGTCCATACACAAGTTCATACACAAGTCCATATAGAAGTTCATACACAAGTTCATACACAAGTCCATACACAAGTACATACACAAGTCCATACACAAGTTCATACACAAGTCCATACACAAGTTCATACACAAGTTCATACACAAGCCCATACACAAGTTCATGCACAAGTTCATACACAAGTCCATACACAAGTTCATACACAAGTCCATATAGAAGTTCATACACAAGTTCATACACAAGTTCATACACAAGTCCATATAGAAGTTCATACTCAAGTTCATACACAAGTTCATACACAAGTTCATACACAAGTTCATACACAAGTTCATACACAAGTCCATACACAAGTGCATATAGAAGTCCATACACAAGTCCATACACAAGTTCATACACAAGTCCATACACAAGTCCATACACAAGTTCATACACAAGACCATACACAAGTCCATACACAAGACCATACACAAGTCCATACACAAGTCCATACACAAGTTCATATAGAAGTACATACACAAGTTCATGCACAAGTCCATACACAAGTGCATACACACGCTCATACACAGTTTCATATAGAAGTTCATACACAAGTTCATACACAGGTTCATACACAAGTTCATACACAAGTCCATAAACAAGTTCATACACAAGTCCATACACAAGTTCATACACAAGTCCATACACAAGTTCATGCACAAGTTCATACACATGTCCATACACAAGTTCATACACAAGTCCATACACAAGTCCATATAGAAGTTCATGCACAAGTTCATACACAAGTCCATACACAAGTCCATACACAAGTTCATACACAAGTCCATATAGAAGTTCATACACAAGTTCATACACAAGTTCATAGACAAGTCCATACACAAGTTCATACACAAGTCCATACACAAGTTCATACATAAGTTCATACACAATTCCATACACAAGTTCATACACAAGCTCATATAGAAGTTCAAACACAAGTTCATATAGAAGTTCATACACAAGTTCATACACAGGTCCATACACAAGTCCATATAGAAGTTCATACACAAGTCCATACACAAGTTCATACAGAAGTTCATACACAACTCCATACACAAGTTCATATAGAAGTCCATATAGAAGTTCATTCACAAGTCCATACACAAGTCGATGCACAAGTCCATACACAAGTTCATACACATGTTCATGCACAAGTTCATACACAAGTTCATACACATGTCCATACACAAGTTCATACACAAGTCCATACACAAGTCCATATAGAAGTTCATGCACAAGTTCATACACAAGTACATACACAAGTCCATACACAAGTTCATACACAAGTCCATATAGAAGTTCATACACAAGTTCATAGACAAGTCCATACACAAGTTCATACACAAGTCCATACACAAGTTCATACATAAGTCCATACACAATTCCATACACAAGTTCATACACAAGCTCATATAGAAGTTCAAACACAAGTTCATACACAAATTCATATAGAAGTCCATATAGAAGTTCATACACAAGTCCATACACAAGTCCATACACAAGTTCATACAGAAGTTCATACACAACTCCATACACAAGTTCATATAGAAGTCCATATAGAAATTCATTCACAAGTCCATACACAAGTCGATGCACAAGTCCATACACAAGTTCATACACATGTTCATACACAAGTTCATACACAAGTCCATACACAAGTCCATACACAAGTTCATACACAAGTTCATACACAAGTCCATACACAAGTTCATACACAAGTCCACACACAAGTCCATACACAAGTCCATACACAAGTCCATACACAAGTTCATACACAAGTCCATACACAAGTTCATATAGAAGTTCATACACAAGTTCATATAGAAGTTCATACACAAGTTCATACACAGGTCCATACACAAGTCCATACATAAGTTCATACACAAGTCCATACACAAGTTCATACACAACACCATACACAAGTCCATACCCAAGTCCATACACAAGTTCATACACAAGTCCATACACAAGTTCATATACAAGTTCATACACAAGTCCATACACAAGTCCATACACAAGTCCATACACAAGTTCATACACAAGTCCATACACAAGTCCATACACAAGTTCATAAAGAAGTCCATACACAAGTTCATACACAAGTCCATACACAAGTCCATACACAAGTTCATACACAAGTCCATGCACAAGTTCATATAGAAGTACATACACAAGTTCATGCACAAGTCCATACACAAGTGCATACACAAGCTCATACACAGTTTCATATAGAAGTTCATACACAAGTTCATACACAGGTTCATAACAAGTTCATACACAAGTCCATAAACAAGTTCATACACAAGTCCATACACAAGTTCATACACAAGTTCATACACAAGTCCATACACAAGTTCATGCACAAGTTCATACACATGTCCATACACAAGTCCATACACAAGTCCATATAGAAGTTCATACACAAGTTCATGCACAAGTACATATAGAAGTTCATACACAAGTTCATACACAAGTTCATACACAAGTCCATACACAAGTTCATACACAAGTCCATATAGAAGTTCATACACAAGTTCATACACAAGTCCATACACAAGTACATACACAAGTCCATACACAAGTTCATACACAAGTCCATACACAAGTTCATACACAAGTTCATACACAAGCCCATACACAAGTTCATGCACAAGTTCATACACAAGTCCATACACAAGTTCATACACAAGTCCATATAGAAGTTCATACACAAGTTCATACACAAGTTCATACACAAGTCCATATAGAAGTTCATACTCAAGTTCATACACAAGTTCATACACAAGTTCATACACAAGTTCATACACAAGTTCATACACAAGTCCATACACAAGTGCATATAGAAGTCCATACACAAGTCCATACACAAGTTCATACACAAGTCCATACACAAGTCCATACACAAGTTCATACACAAGACCATACACAAGTCCATACACAAGACCATACACAAGTCCATACACAAGTCCATACACAAGTTCATATAGAAGTACATACACAAGTTCATGCACAAGTCCATACACAAGTGCATACACACGCTCATACACAGTTTCATATAGAAGTTCATACACAAGTTCATACACAGGTTCATACACAAGTTCATACACAAGTCCATAAACAAGTTCATACACAAGTCCATACACAAGTTCATACACAAGTCCATACACAAGTTCACGCACAAGTTCATACACATGTCCATACACAAGTTCATACACAAGTCCATACACAAGTCCATATAGAAGTTCATGCACAAGTTCATACACAAGTCCATACACAAGTCCATACACAAGTTCATACACAAGTCCATATAGAAGTTCATACACAAGTTCATACACAAGTTCATAGACAAGTCCATACACAAGTTCATACACAAGTCCATACACAAGTTCATACATAAGTTCATACACAATTCCATACACAAGTTCATACACAAGCTCATATAGAAGTTCAAACACAAGTTCATATAGAAGTTCATACACAAGTTCATACACAGGTCCATACACAAGTCCATATAGAAGTTCATACACAAGTCCATACACAAGTTCATACAGAAGTTCATACACAACTCCATACACAAGTTCATATAGAAGTCCATATAGAAGTTCATTCACAAGTCCATACACAAGTCGATGCACAAGTCCATACACAAGTTCATACACATGTTCATACACAAGTTCATACACAAGTCCATACACAAGTCCATACACAAGTTCATACACAAGTTCATACACAAGTCCATACACAAGTTCATACACAAGTCCACACACAAGTCCATACACAAGTCCATACACAAGTCCATACACAAGTTCATACACAAGTCCATACACAAGTTCATATAGAAGTTCATACACAAGTTCATATAGAAGTTCATACACAAGTTCATACACAGGTCCATACACAAGTCCATACACAAGTTCATACACAAGTCCATACACAAGTTCATACAGAAGTTCATACACAAGTCCACACACAAGTCCATACACAAGTCCATACACAAGTCCATACACAAGTTCATACACAAGTCCATACACAAGTTCATATAGAAGTTCATACACAAGTTCATATAGAAGTTCATACACAAGTTCATACACAGGTCCATACACAAGTCCATACATAAGTTCATACACAAGTCCATACACAAGTTCATACACAAGTCCATACACAAGTCCATACACAAGTCCATACACAAGTTCATACACAAGTCCATACACAAGTTCATATACAAGTTCATACACAAGTCCATACACAAGTCCATACACAAGTCCATACACAAGTTCATACACAAGTCCATACACAAGTCCATACACAAGTTCATAAAGAAGTCCATACACAAGTTCATACACAAGTCCATACACAAGTCCATACACAAGTTCATACACAAGTCCATGCACAAGTTCATATAGAAGTACATACACAAGTTCATGCACAAGTCCATACACAAGTGCATACACAAGCTCATACACAGTTTCATATAGAAGTTCATACACAAGTTCATACACAAGGTTCATACACAAGTTCATACACAAGTCCATAAACAAGTTCATACACAAGTCCATACACAAGTTCATACACAAGTTCATACACAAGTCCATACACAAGTTCATGCACAAGTTCATACACATGTCCATACACAAGTCCATACACAAGTCCATATAGAAGTTCATACACAAGTTCATGCACAAGTACATATAGAAGTTCATACACAAGTTCATACACAAGTTCATACACAAGTCCATACACAAGTTCATACACAAGTCCATATAGAAGTTCATACACAAGTTCATACACAAGTCCATACACAAGTACATACACAAGTCCATACACAAGTTCATACACAAGTCCATACACAAGTTCATACACAAGTTCATACACAAGCCCATACACAAGTTCATGCACAAGTTCATACACAAGTCCATACACAAGTTCATACACAAGTCCATATAGAAGTTCATACACAAGTTCATACACAAGTTCATACACAAGTCCATATAGAAGTTCATACTCAAGTTCATACACAAGTTCATACACAAGTTCATACACAAGTTCATACACAAGTTCATACACAAGTCCATACACAAGTGCATATAGAAGTCCATACACAAGTCCATACACAAGTTCATACACAAGTCCATACACAAGTCCATACACAAGTTCATACACAAGACCATACACAAGTCCATACACAAGACCATACACAAGTCCATACACAAGTCCATACACAAGTTCATATAGAAGTACATACACAAGTTCATGCACAAGTCCATACACAAGTGCATACACACGCTCATACACAGTTTCATATAGAAGTTCATACACAAGTTCATACACAGGTTCATACACAAGTTCATACACAAGTCCATAAACAAGTTCATACACAAGTCCATACACAAGTTCATACACAAGTCCATACACAAGTTCATGCACAAGTTCATACACATGTCCATACACAAGTTCATACACAAGTCCATACACAAGTCCATATAGAAGTTCATGCACAAGTTCATACACAAGTCCATACACAAGTCCATACACAAGTTCATACACAAGTCCATATAGAAGTTCATACACAAGTTCATACACAAGTTCATAGACAAGTCCATACACAAGTTCATACACAAGTCCATACACAAGTTCATACATAAGTTCATACACAATTCCATACACAAGTTCATACACAAGCTCATATAGAAGTTCAAACACAAGTTCATATAGAAGTTCATACACAAGTTCATACACAGGTCCATACACAAGTCCATATAGAAGTTCATACACAAGTCCATACACAAGTTCATACAGAAGTTCATACACAACTCCATACACAAGTTCATATAGAAGTCCATATAGAAGTTCATTCACAAGTCCATACACAAGTCGATGCACAAGTCCATACACAAGTTCATACACATGTTCATACACAAGTTCATACACAAGTCCATACACAAGTCCATACACAAGTTCATACACAAGTTCATACACAAGTCCATACACAAGTTCATACACAAGTCCACACACAAGTCCATACACAAGTCCATACACAAGTCCATACACAAGTTCATACACAAGTCCATACACAAGTTCATATAGAAGTTCATACACAAGTTCATATAGAAGTTCATACACAAGTTCATACACAGGTCCATACACAAGTCCATACACAAGTTCATACACAAGTCCATACACAAGTTCATACAGAAGTTCATACACAACTCCATACACAAGTTCATATAGAAGTCCATATAGAAGTTCATTCACAAGTCCATACACACGTCCATGCAGAAGTCCATGCACAAGTCCATACACAAGTTCATACACAAGACCATACACAAGTTCATACACAAGTTCATACACAAGCCCATACACAAGTTCATATACAAGTTCATACACAAGTCCATACACAAGTCCATACACAAGTCCATACACAAGTTCATACACAAGTCCATACACAAGTCCATACACAAGTTCATAAAGAAGTCCATACACAAGTTCATACACAAGTCCATACACAAGTCCATACACAAGTTCATACACAAGTTCATACACAAGTCCATGCACAAGTTCATACACAAGTGCATACACAAGTTCATACAGAAGTTCATACACAACTCCATACACAAGTTCATGCACAAGTTCATACACATGTCCATACACAAGTCCATACACAAGTCCATATAGAAGTTCATACACAAGTTCATGCACAAGTACATATAGAAGTTCATACACAAGTTCATACACAAGTTCATACACAAGTCCATACACAAGTTCATACACAAGTCCATATAGAAGTTCATACACAAGTTCATACACAAGTTCATACACAAGTCCATATAGAAGTTCATACTCAAGTTCATACACAAGTTCATACACAAGTTCATACACAAGTTCATACACAAGTTCATACACAAGTCCATACACAAGTGCATATAGAAGTCCATACACAAGTCCATACACAAGTTCATACACAAGTCCATACACAAGTCCATACACAAGTTCATACACAAGACCATACACAAGTCCATACACAAGACCATACACAAGTCCATACACAAGTCCATACACAAGTTCATATAGAAGTACATACACAAGTTCATGCACAAGTCCATACACAAGTGCATACACACGCTCATACACAGTTTCATATAGAAGTTCATACACAAGTTCATACACAGGTTCATACACAAGTTCATACACAAGTCCATAAACAAGTTCATACACAAGTCCATACACAAGTTCATACACAAGTCCATACACAAGTTCATGCACAAGTTCATACACATGTCCATACACAAGTTCATACACAAGTCCATACACAAGTCCATATAGAAGTTCATGCACAAGTTCATACACAAGTCCATACACAAGTCCATACACAAGTTCATACACAAGTCCATATAGAAGTTCATACACAAGTTCATACACAAGTTCATAGACAAGTCCATACACAAGTTCATACACAAGTCCATACACAAGTTCATACATAAGTTCATACACAATTCCATACACAAGTTCATACACAAGCTCATATAGAAGTTCAAACACAAGTTCATATAGAAGTTCATACACAAGTTCATACACAGGTCCATACACAAGTCCATATAGAAGTTCATACACAAGTCCATACACAAGTTCATACAGAAGTTCATACACAACTCCATACACAAGTTCATATAGAAGTCCATATAGAAGTTCATTCACAAGTCCATACACAAGTCGATGCACAAGTCCATACACAAGTTCATACACATGTTCATACACAAGTTCATACACAAGTCCATACACAAGTCCATACACAAGTTCATACACAAGTTCATACACAAGTCCATACACAAGTTCATACACAAGTCCACACACAAGTCCATACACAAGTCCATACACAAGTCCATACACAAGTTCATACACAAGTCCATACACAAGTTCATATAGAAGTTCATACACAAGTTCATATAGAAGTTCATACACAAGTTCATACACAGGTCCATACACAAGTCCATACACAAGTTCATACACAACTCCATACACAAGTTCATATAGAAGTCCATATAGAAGTTCATTCACAAGTCCATACACACGTCCATGCAGAAGTCCATGCACAAGTCCATACACAAGTTCATACACAAGACCATACACAAGTCCATACCCAAGTCCATACACAAGTCCATACACAAGTTCATATACAAGTTCATACACAAGTCCATACACAAGTCCATACACAAGTCCATACACAAGTTCATACACAAGTCCATACACAAGTCCATACACAAGTTCATAAAGAAGTCCATACACAAGTTCATACACAAGTCCATACACAAGTCCATACACAAGTTCATACACAAGTTCATACACAAGTCCATGCACAAGTTCATATAGAAGTACATACACAAGTTCATGCACAAGTCCATACACAAGTGCATACACAAGCTCATACACAGTTTCATATAGAAGTTCATACACAAGTTCATACACAAGTTCATACACAAGTTCATACACAAGTCCATAAACAAGTTCATACACAAGTCCATACACAAGTTCATACACAACATACACAAGTTCATACACAAGTCCATACACAAGTTCATGCACAAGTTCATACACATGTCCATACACAAGTCCATACACAAGTCCATATAGAAGTTCATACACAAGTTCATGCACAAGTACATATAGAAGTTCATACACAAGTTCATACACAAGTTCATACACAAGTCCATATAGAAGTTCATACACAAGTTCATACACAAGTTCATACACAAGTTCATACACAAGTCCATACACAAGTACATACACAAGTCCATACACAAGTTCATACACAAGTCCATACACAAGTTCATACACAAGTTCATACACAAGCCCATACACAAGTTCATGCACAAGTTCATACACAAGTCCATACACAAGTTCATACACAAGTTCATACACAAGTCCATATAGAAGTTCATACACAAGTCCATATAGAAGTTCATACACAAGTTCATACACAAGTTCATACACAAGTCCATACACAAGTTCATACACAAGTTCATACACAAGTTCATACACAAGTCCATACACAAGTGCATATAGAAGTCCATACACAAGTCCATACACAAGTTCATACACAAGTCCATACACAAGTCCATACACAAGTTCA
>JAVVLW010004922.1:0-20971 GCA_034401795.1 Chaetoderma sp. LZ-2023a
GTGTGTTGTAGGGCTAGTGGATCGCTATGCCAATGTGGGTATTGAAGTAGGTAGAACAGTAGGGATAGTGGATCGCTATGCCAATGTGGGTATTGAAGTAGGTAGAACAGTAGGGATAGTGGATCGCTATGCCAATGTGGGTATTGAAGTAGGTAGAACAGTAGGGCTAGTGGATCGCTATGCCAATGTGGGTATTGAAGTAGGTAGAACAGTAGGGCTAGTGGATCGCTATGCCAATGTGGGTATTGAAGTAGGTAGAACAGTAGGGATAGTGGATCGCTATGCCTATGTGGGTATTGAAGTAGGTAGAACAGTAGGGATAGTGGATCGCTATGCCAATGTGGGTATTGAAGTAGGTAGAACAGTAGGGATAGTGGATCGCTATGCCAATGTGGGTATTGAAGTAGGTAGAACAGTAGGGATAGTGGATCGCTATGCCTATGTGGGTATTGAAGTAGGTAGAACAGTAGGGCTAGTGGATCGCTATGCCTATGTGGGTATTGAAGTAGGTAGAACAGTAGGGCTAGTGGATCGCTATGCCAATGTGGGTATTGAAGTAGGTAGAACAGTAGGGATAGTGGATCGCTATGCCAATGTGGGTATTGAAGTAGGTAGAACAGTAGGGATAGTGGATCGCTATGCCAATGTGGGTATTGAAGTAGGTAGAACAGTAGGGCTAGTGGATCGCTATGCCAATGTGGGTATTGAAGTAGGTAGAACAGTAGGGATAGTGGATCGCTATGCCAATGTGGGTATTGAAGTAGGTAGAACAGTAGGGATAGTGGATCGCTATGCCAATGTGGGTATTGAAGTAGGTAGAACAGTAGGGATAGTGGATCGCTATGCCAATGTGGGTATTGAAGTAGGTAGAACAGTAGGGCTAGTGGATCGCTATGCCAATGTGGGTATTGAAGTAGGTAGAACAGTAGGGCTAGTGGATCGCTATGCCTATGTGGGTATTGAAGTAGGTAGAACAGTAGGGCTAGTGGATCGCTATGCCAATGTGGGTATTGAAGTAGGTAGAACAGTAGGGCTAGTGGATCGCTATGCCAATGTGGGTATTGAAGTAGGTAGAACAGTAGGGCTAGTGGATCGCTATGCCAATGTGGGTATTGAAGTAGGTAGAACAGTAGGGCTAGTGGATCGCTATGCCAATGTGGGTATTGAAGTAGGTAGAACAGTAGGGCTAGTGGATCGCTATGCCTATGTGGGTATTGAAGTAGGTAGAACAGTAGGGATAGTGGATCGCTATGCCAATGTGGGTATTGAAGTAGGTAGAACAGTAGGGCTAGTGGATCGCTATGCCAATGTGGGTATTGAAGTAGGTAGAACAGTAGGGCTAGTGGATCGCTATGCCAATGTGGGTATTGAAGTAGGTAGAACAGTAGGGCTAGTGGATCGCTATGCCAATGTGGGTATTGAAGTAGGTAGAACAGTAGGGCTAGTGGATCGCTATGCCAATGTGGGTATTGAAGTAGGTAGAACAGTAGGGATAGTGGATCGCTATGCCAATGTGGGTATTGAAGTAGGTAGAACAGTAGGGCTAGTGGATCGCTATGCCAATGTGGGTATTGAAGTAGGTAGAACAGTAGGGCTAGTGGATCGCTATGCCAATGTGGGTATTGAAGTAGGTAGAACAGTAGGGCTAGTGGATCGCTATGCCAATGTGGGTATTGAAGTAGGTAGAACAGTAGGGCTAGTGGATCGCTATGCCAATGTGGGTATTGAAGTAGGTAGAACAGTAGGGCTAGTGGATCGCTATGCCAATGTGGGTATTGAAGTAGGTAGAACAGTAGGGCTAGTGGATCGCTATGCCAATGTGGGTATTGAAGTAGGTAGAACAGTAGGGCTAGTGGATCGCTATGCCAATGTGGGTATTGAAGTAGGTAGAACAGTAGGGCTAGTGGATCGCTATGCCTATGTGGGTATTGAAGTAGGTAGAACAGTAGGGCTAGTGGATCGCTATGCCAATGTGGGTATTGAAGTAGGTAGAACAGTAGGGCTAGTGGATCGCTATGCCAATGTGGGTATTGAAGTAGGTAGAACAGTAGGGATAGTGGATCGCTATGCCAATGTGGGTATTGAAGTAGGTAGAACAGTAGGGATAGTGGATCGCTATGCCAATGTGGGTATTGAAGTAGGTAGAACAGTAGGGCTAGTGGATCGCTATGCCAATGTGGGTATTGAAGTAGGTAGAACAGTAGGGATAGTGGATCGCTATGCCAATGTGGGTATTGAAGTAGGTAGAACAGTAGGGATAGTGGATCGCTATGCCAATGTGGGTATTGAAGTAGGTAGAACAGTAGGGCTAGTGGATCGCTATGCCTATGTGGGTATTGAAGTAGGTAGAACAGTAGGGCTAGTGGATCGCTATGCCAATGTGGGTATTGAAGTAGGTAGAACAGTAGGGCTAGTGGATCGCTATGCCAATGTGGGTATTGAAGTAGGTAGAACAGTAGGGCTAGTGGATCGCTATGCCAATGTGGGTATTGAAGTAGGTAGAACAGTAGGGCTAGTGGATCGCTATGCCAATGTGGGTATTGAAGTAGGTAGAACAGTAGGGCTAGTGGATCGCTATGCCAATGTGGGTATTGAAGTAGGTAGAACAGTAGGGCTAGTGGATCGCTATGCCAATGTGGGTATTGAAGTAGGTAGAACAGTAGGGCTAGTGGATCGCTATGCCAATGTGGGTATTGAAGTAGGTAGAACAGTAGGGCTAGTGGATCGCTATGCCAATGTGGGTATTGAAGTAGGTAGAACAGTAGGGCTAGTGGATCGCTATGCCAATGTGGGTATTGAAGTAGGTAGAACAGTAGGGATAGTGGATCGCTATGCCAATGTGGGTATTGAAGTAGGTAGAACAGTAGGGCTAGTGGATCGCTATGCCAATGTGGGTATTGAAGTAGGTAGAACAGTAGGGATAGTGGATCGCTATGCCAATGTGGGTATTGAAGTAGGTAGAACAGTAGGGATAGTGGATCGCTATGCCAATGTGGGTATTGAAGTAGGTAGAACAGTAGGGCTAGTGGATCGCTATGCCAATGTGGGTATTGAAGTAGGTAGAACAGTAGGGATAGTGGATCGCTATGCCAATGTGGGTATTGAAGTAGGTAGAACAGTAGGGATAGTGGATCGCTATGCCAATGTGGGTATTGAAGTAGGTAGAACAGTAGGGATAGTGGATCGCTATGCCAATGTGGGTATTGAAGTAGGTAGAACAGTAGGGATAGTGGATCGCTATGCCAATGTGGGTATTGAAGTAGGTAGAACAGTAGGGCTAGTGGATCGCTATGCCTATGTGGGTATTGAAGTAGGTAGAACAGTAGGGCTAGTGGATCGCTATGCCAATGTGGGTATTGAAGTAGGTAGAACAGTAGGGCTAGTGGATCGCTATGCCAATGTGGGTATTGAAGTAGGTAGAACAGTAGGGATAGTGGATCGCTATGCCAATGTGGGTATTGAAGTAGGTAGAACAGTAGGGCTAGTGGATCGCTATGCCAATGTGGGTATTGAAGTAGGTAGAACAGTAGGGATAGTGGATCGCTATGCCAATGTGGGTATTGAAGTAGGTAGAACAGTAGGGCTAGTGGATCGCTATGCCAATGTGGGTATTGAAGTAGGTAGAACAGTAGGGCTAGTGGATCGCTATGCCTATGTGGGTATTGAAGTAGGTAGAACAGTAGGGCTAGTGGATCGCTATGCCAATGTGGGTATTGAAGTAGGTAGAACAGTAGGGCTAGTGGATCGCTATGCCAATGTGGGTATTGAAGTAGGTAGAACAGTAGGGATAGTGGATCGCTATGCCAATGTGGGTATTGAAGTAGGTAGAACAGTAGGGATAGTGGATCGCTATGCCAATGTGGGTATTGAAGTAGGTAGAACAGTAGGGCTAGTGGATCGCTATGCCAATGTGGGTATTGAAGTAGGTAGAACAGTAGGGCTAGTGGATCGCTATGCCAATGTGGGTATTGAAGTAGGTAGAACAGTAGGGCTAGTGGATCGCTATGCCTATGTGGGTATTGAAGTAGGTAGAACAGTAGGGATAGTGGATCGCTATGCCAATGTGGGTATTGAAGTAGGTAGAACAGTAGGGCTAGTGGATCGCTATGCCAATGTGGGTATTGAAGTAGGTAGAACAGTAGGGCTAGTGGATCGCTATGCCAATGTGGGTATTGAAGTAGGTAGAACAGTAGGGCTAGTGGATCGCTATGCCAATGTGGGTATTGAAGTAGGTAGAACAGTAGGGCTAGTGGATCGCTATGCCAATGTGGGTATTGAAGTAGGTAGAACAGTAGGGATAGTGGATCGCTATGCCAATGTGGGTATTGAAGTAGGTAGAACAGTAGGGCTAGTGGATCGCTATGCCAATGTGGGTATTGAAGTAGGTAGAACAGTAGGGCTAGTGGATCGCTATGCCAATGTGGGTATTGAAGTAGGTAGAACAGTAGGGCTAGTGGATCGCTATGCCAATGTGGGTATTGAAGTAGGTAGAACAGTAGGGCTAGTGGATCGCTATGCCAATGTGGGTATTGAAGTAGGTAGAACAGTAGGGATAGTGGATCGCTATGCCAATGTGGGTATTGAAGTAGGTAGAACAGTAGGGCTAGTGGATCGCTATGCCAATGTGGGTATTGAAGTAGGTAGAACAGTAGGGCTAGTGGATCGCTATGCCAATGTGGGTATTGAAGTAGGTAGAACAGTAGGGATAGTGGATCGCTATGCCAATGTGGGTATTGAAGTAGGTAGAACAGTAGGGATAGTGGATCGCTATGCCAATGTGGGTATTGAAGTAGGTAGAACAGTAGGGATAGTGGATCGCTATGCCAATGTGGGTATTGAAGTAGGTAGAACAGTAGGGATAGTGGATCGCTATGCCTATGTGGGTATTGAAGTAGGTAGAACAGTAGGGCTAGTGGATCGCTATGCCAATGTGGGTATTGAAGTAGGTAGAACAGTAGGGCTAGTGGATCGCTATGCCAATGTGGGTATTGAAGTAGGTAGAACAGTAGGGATAGTGGATCGCTATGCCAATGTGGGTATTGAAGTAGGTAGAACAGTAGGGCTAGTGGATCGCTATGCCAATGTGGGTATTGAAGTAGGTAGAACAGTAGGGATAGTGGATCGCTATGCCAATGTGGGTATTGAAGTAGGTAGAACAGTAGGGCTAGTGGATCGCTATGCCAATGTGGGTATTGAAGTAGGTAGAACAGTAGGGCTAGTGGATCGCTATGCCAATGTGGGTATTGAAGTAGGTAGAACAGTAGGGCTAGTGGATCGCTATGCCAATGTGGGTATTGAAGTAGGTAGAACAGTAGGGCTAGTGGATCGCTATGCCAATGTGGGTATTGAAGTAGGTAGAACAGTAGGGCTAGTGGATCGCTATGCCAATGTGGGTATTGAAGTAGGTAGAACAGTAGGGCTAGTGGATCGCTATGCCAATGTGGGTATTGAAGTAGGTAGAACAGTAGGGATAGTGGATCGCTATGCCAATGTGGGTATTGAAGTAGGTAGAACAGTAGGGATAGTGGATCGCTATGCCAATGTGGGTATTGAAGTAGGTAGAACAGTAGGGCTAGTGGATCGCTATGCCAATGTGGGTATTGAAGTAGGTAGAACAGTAGGGCTAGTGGATCGCTATGCCAATGTGGGTATTGAAGTAGGTAGAACAGTAGGGCTAGTGGATCGCTATGCCAATGTGGGTATTGAAGTAGGTAGAACAGTAGGGCTAGTGGATCGCTATGCCAATGTGGGTATTGAAGTAGGTAGAACAGTAGGGATAGTGGATCGCTATGCCAATGTGGGTATTGAAGTAGGTAGAACAGTAGGGCTAGTGGATCGCTATGCCAATGTGGGTATTGAAGTAGGTAGAACAGTAGGGCTAGTGGATCGCTATGCCAATGTGGGTATTGAAGTAGGTAGAACAGTAGGGCTAGTGGATCGCTATGCCAATGTGGGTATTGAAGTAGGTAGAACAGTAGGGCTAGTGGATCGCTATGCCAATGTGGGTATTGAAGTAGGTAGAACAGTAGGGATAGTGGATCGCTATGCCAATGTGGGTATTGAAGTAGGTAGAACAGTAGGGCTAGTGGATCGCTATGCCAATGTGGGTATTGAAGTAGGTAGAACAGTAGGGCTAGTGGATCGCTATGCCAATGTGGGTATTGAAGTAGGTAGAACAGTAGGGCTAGTGGATCGCTATGCCAATGTGGGTATTGAAGTAGGTAGAACAGTAGGGCTAGTGGATCGCTATGCCAATGTGGGTATTGAAGTAGGTAGAACAGTAGGGCTAGTGGATCGCTATGCCAATGTGGGTATTGAAGTAGGTAGAACAGTAGGGATAGTGGATCGCTATGCCAATGTGGGTATTGAAGTAGGTAGAACAGTAGGGATAGTGGATCGCTATGCCAATGTGGGTATTGAAGTAGGTAGAACAGTAGGGATAGTGGATCGCTATGCCAATGTGGGTATTGAAGTAGGTAGAACAGTAGGGCTAGTGGATCGCTATGCCAATGTGGGTATTGAAGTAGGTAGAACAGTAGGGCTAGTGGATCGCTATGCCAATGTGGGTATTGAAGTAGGTAGAACAGTAGGGCTAGTGGATCGCTATGCCAATGTGGGTATTGAAGTAGGTAGAACAGTAGGGCTAGTGGATCGCTATGCCAATGTGGGTATTGAAGTAGGTAGAACAGTAGGGCTAGTGGATCGCTATGCCAATGTGGGTATTGAAGTAGGTAGAACAGTAGGGCTAGTGGATCGCTATGCCAATGTGGGTATTGAAGTAGGTAGAACAGTAGGGCTAGTGGATCGCTATGCCAATGTGGGTATTGAAGTAGGTAGAACAGTAGGGATAGTGGATCGCTATGCCAATGTGGGTATTGAAGTAGGTAGAACAGTAGGGCTAGTGGATCGCTATGCCAATGTGGGTATTGAAGTAGGTAGAACAGTAGGGCTAGTGGATCGCTATGCCAATGTGGGTATTGAAGTAGGTAGAACAGTAGGGCTAGTGGATCGCTATGCCAATGTGGGTATTGAAGTAGGTAGAACAGTAGGGCTAGTGGATCGCTATGCCAATGTGGGTATTGAAGTAGGTAGAACAGTAGGGATAGTGGATCGCTATGCCAATGTGGGTATTGAAGTAGGTAGAACAGTAGGGCTAGTGGATCGCTATGCCAATGTGGGTATTGAAGTAGGTAGAACAGTAGGGCTAGTGGATCGCTATGCCAATGTGGGTATTGAAGTAGGTAGAACAGTAGGGCTAGTGGATCGCTATGCCAATGTGGGTATTGAAGTAGGTAGAACAGTAGGGCTAGTGGATCGCTATGCCAATGTGGGTATTGAAGTAGGTAGAACAGTAGGGCTAGTGGATCGCTATGCCAATGTGGGTATTGAAGTAGGTAGAACAGTAGGGCTAGTGGATCGCTATGCCAATGTGGGTATTGAAGTAGGTAGAACAGTAGGGCTAGTGGATCGCTATGCCAATGTGGGTATTGAAGTAGGTAGAACAGTAGGGCTAGTGGATCGCTATGCCAATGTGGGTATTGAAGTAGGTAGAACAGTAGGGCTAGTGGATCGCTATGCCAATGTGGGTATTGAAGTAGGTAGAACAGTAGGGATAGTGGATCGCTATGCCAATGTGGGTATTGAAGTAGGTAGAACAGTAGGGCTAGTGGATCGCTATGCCAATGTGGGTATTGAAGTAGGTAGAACAGTAGGGCTAGTGGATCGCTATGCCAATGTGGGTATTGAAGTAGGTAGAACAGTAGGGCTAGTGGATCGCTATGCCAATGTGGGTATTGAAGTAGGTAGAACAGTAGGGATAGTGGATCGCTATGCCAATGTGGGTATTGAAGTAGGTAGAACAGTAGGGCTAGTGGATCGCTATGCCAATGTGGGTATTGAAGTAGGTAGAACAGTAGGGCTAGTGGATCGCTATGCCAATGTGGGTATTGAAGTAGGTAGAACAGTAGGGCTAGTGGATCGCTATGCCAATGTGGGTATTGAAGTAGGTAGAACAGTAGGGCTAGTGGATCGCTATGCCAATGTGGGTATTGAAGTAGGTAGAACAGTAGGGCTAGTGGATCGCTATGCCAATGTGGGTATTGAAGTAGGTAGAACAGTAGGGCTAGTGGATCGCTATGCCAATGTGGGTATTGAAGTAGGTAGAACAGTAGGGCTAGTGGATCGCTATGCCAATGTGGGTATTGAAGTAGGTAGAACAGTAGGGCTAGTGGATCGCTATGCCAATGTGGGTATTGAAGTAGGTAGAACAGTAGGGATAGTGGATCGCTATGCCAATGTGGGTATTGAAGTAGGTAGAACAGTAGGGCTAGTGGATCGCTATGCCAATGTGGGTATTGAAGTAGGTAGAACAGTAGGGCTAGTGGATCGCTATGCCAATGTGGGTATTGAAGTAGGTAGAACAGTAGGGCTAGTGGATCGCTATGCCAATGTGGGTATTGAAGTAGGTAGAACAGTAGGGCTAGTGGATCGCTATGCCAATGTGGGTATTGAAGTAGGTAGAACAGTAGGGCTAGTGGATCGCTATGCCAATGTGGGTATTGAAGTAGGTAGAACAGTAGGGATAGTGGATCGCTATGCCAATGTGGGTATTGAAGTAGGTAGAACAGTAGGGCTAGTGGATCGCTATGCCAATGTGGGTATTGAAGTAGGTAGAACAGTAGGGCTAGTGGATCGCTATGCCAATGTGGGTATTGAAGTAGGTAGAACAGTAGGGCTAGTGGATCGCTATGCCAATGTGGGTATTGAAGTAGGTAGAACAGTAGGGCTAGTGGATCGCTATGCCAATGTGGGTATTGAAGTAGGTAGAACAGTAGGGCTAGTGGATCGCTATGCCAATGTGGGTATTGAAGTAGGTAGAACAGTAGGGCTAGTGGATCGCTATGCCAATGTGGGTATTGAAGTAGGTAGAACAGTAGGGCTAGTGGATCGCTATGCCAATGTGGGTATTGAAGTAGGTAGAACAGTAGGGCTAGTGGATCGCTATGCCAATGTGGGTATTGAAGTAGGTAGAACAGTAGGGCTAGTGGATCGCTATGCCAATGTGGGTATTGAAGTAGGTAGAACAGTAGGGATAGTGGATCGCTATGCCAATGTGGGTATTGAAGTAGGTAGAACAGTAGGGCTAGTGGATCGCTATGCCAATGTGGGTATTGAAGTAGGTAGAACAGTAGGGCTAGTGGATCGCTATGCCAATGTGGGTATTGAAGTAGGTAGAACAGTAGGGATAGTGGATCGCTATGCCAATGTGGGTATTGAAGTAGGTAGAACAGTAGGGCTAGTGGATCGCTATGCCAATGTGGGTATTGAAGTAGGTAGAACAGTAGGGATAGTGGATCGCTATGCCAATGTGGGTATTGAAGTAGGTAGAACAGTAGGGCTAGTGGATCGCTATGCCAATGTGGGTATTGAAGTAGGTAGAACAGTAGGGCTAGTGGATCGCTATGCCAATGTGGGTATTGAAGTAGGTAGAACAGTAGGGCTAGTGGATCGCTATGCCAATGTGGGTATTGAAGTAGGTAGAACAGTAGGGCTAGTGGATCGCTATGCCAATGTGGGTATTGAAGTAGGTAGAACAGTAGGGCTAGTGGATCGCTATGCCAATGTGGGTATTGAAGTAGGTAGAACAGTAGGGATAGTGGATCGCTATGCCAATGTGGGTATTGAAGTAGGTAGAACAGTAGGGCTAGTGGATCGCTATGCCAATGTGGGTATTGAAGTAGGTAGAACAGTAGGGATAGTGGATCGCTATGCCAATGTGGGTATTGAAGTAGGTAGAACAGTAGGGCTAGTGGATCGCTATGCCAATGTGGGTATTGAAGTAGGTAGAACAGTAGGGCTAGTGGATCGCTATGCCAATGTGGGTATTGAAGTAGGTAGAACAGTAGGGATAGTGGATCGCTATGCCAATGTGGGTATTGAAGTAGGTAGAACAGTAGGGCTAGTGGATCGCTATGCCAATGTGGGTATTGAAGTAGGTAGAACAGTAGGGCTAGTGGATCGCTATGCCAATGTGGGTATTGAAGTAGGTAGAACAGTAGGGCTAGTGGATCGCTATGCCAATGTGGGTATTGAAGTAGGTAGAACAGTAGGGATAGTGGATCGCTATGCCAATGTGGGTATTGAAGTAGGTAGAACAGTAGGGCTAGTGGATCGCTATGCCAATGTGGGTATTGAAGTAGGTAGAACAGTAGGGATAGTGGATCGCTATGCCAATGTGGGTATTGAAGTAGGTAGAACAGTAGGGCTAGTGGATCGCTATGCCAATGTGGGTATTGAAGTAGGTAGAACAGTAGGGCTAGTGGATCGCTATGCCAATGTGGGTATTGAAGTAGGTAGAACAGTAGGGATAGTGGATCGCTATGCCTATGTGGGTATTGAAGTAGGTAGAACAGTAGGGCTAGTGGATCGCTATGCCAATGTGGGTATTGAAGTAGGTAGAACAGTAGGGCTAGTGGATCGCTATGCCAATGTGGGTATTGAAGTAGGTAGAACAGTAGGGCTAGTGGATCGCTATGCCAATGTGGGTATTGAAGTAGGTAGAACAGTAGGGATAGTGGATCGCTATGCCAATGTGGGTATTGAAGTAGGTAGAACAGTAGGGCTAGTGGATCGCTATGCCAATGTGGGTATTGAAGTAGGTAGAACAGTAGGGATAGTGGATCGCTATGCCAATGTGGGTATTGAAGTAGGTAGAACAGTAGGGATAGTGGATCGCTATGCCAATGTGGGTATTGAAGTAGGTAGAACAGTAGGGCTAGTGGATCGCTATGCCAATGTGGGTATTGAAGTAGGTAGAACAGTAGGGCTAGTGGATCGCTATGCCAATGTGGGTATTGAAGTAGGTAGAACAGTAGGGCTAGTGGATCGCTATGCCAATGTGGGTATTGAAGTAGGTAGAACAGTAGGGATAGTGGATCGCTATGCCAATGTGGGTATTGAAGTAGGTAGAACAGTAGGGCTAGTGGATCGCTATGCCAATGTGGGTATTGAAGTAGGTAGAACAGTAGGGATAGTGGATCGCTATGCCAATGTGGGTATTGAAGTAGGTAGAACAGTAGGGATAGTGGATCGCTATGCCAATGTGGGTATTGAAGTAGGTAGAACAGTAGGGATAGTGGATCGCTATGCCAATGTGGGTATTGAAGTAGGTAGAACAGTAGGGCTAGTGGATCGCTATGCCAATGTGGGTATTGAAGTAGGTAGAACAGTAGGGCTAGTGGATCGCTATGCCTATGTGGGTATTGAAGTAGGTAGAACAGTAGGGCTAGTGGATCGCTATGCCAATGTGGGTATTGAAGTAGGTAGAACAGTAGGGCTAGTGGATCGCTATGCCAATGTGGGTATTGAAGTAGGTAGAACAGTAGGGCTAGTGGATCGCTATGCCAATGTGGGTATTGAAGTAGGTAGAACAGTAGGGCTAGTGGATCGCTATGCCAATGTGGGTATTGAAGTAGGTAGAACAGTAGGGCTAGTGGATCGCTATGCCAATGTGGGTATTGAAGTAGGTAGAACAGTAGGGCTAGTGGATCGCTATGCCAATGTGGGTATTGAAGTAGGTAGAACAGTAGGGCTAGTGGATCGCTATGCCAATGTGGGTATTGAAGTAGGTAGAACAGTAGGGATAGTGGATCGCTATGCCAATGTGGGTATTGAAGTAGGTAGAACAGTAGGGCTAGTGGATCGCTATGCCTATGTGGGTATTGAAGTAGGTAGAACAGTAGGGATAGTGGATCGCTATGCCAATGTGGGTATTGAAGTAGGTAGAACAGTAGGGCTAGTGGATCGCTATGCCAATGTGGGTATTGAAGTAGGTAGAACAGTAGGGCTAGTGGATCGCTATGCCAATGTGGGTATTGAAGTAGGTAGAACAGTAGGGCTAGTGGATCGCTATGCCAATGTGGGTATTGAAGTAGGTAGAACAGTAGGGCTAGTGGATCGCTATGCCAATGTGGGTATTGAAGTAGGTAGAACAGTAGGGATAGTGGATCGCTATGCCAATGTGGGTATTGAAGTAGGTAGAACAGTAGGGCTAGTGGATCGCTATGCCAATGTGGGTATTGAAGTAGGTAGAACAGTAGGGATAGTGGATCGCTATGCCAATGTGGGTATTGAAGTAGGTAGAACAGTAGGGCTAGTGGATCGCTATGCCAATGTGGGTATTGAAGTAGGTAGAACAGTAGGGATAGTGGATCGCTATGCCAATGTGGGTATTGAAGTAGGTAGAACAGTAGGGATAGTGGATCGCTATGCCAATGTGGGTATTGAAGTAGGTAGAACAGTAGGGATAGTGGATCGCTATGCCAATGTGGGTATTGAAGTAGGTAGAACAGTAGGGCTAGTGGATCGCTATGCCAATGTGGGTATTGAAGTAGGTAGAACAGTAGGGCTAGTGGATCGCTATGCCAATGTGGGTATTGAAGTAGGTAGAACAGTAGGGCTAGTGGATCGCTATGCCAATGTGGGTATTGAAGTAGGTAGAACAGTAGGGCTAGTGGATCGCTATGCCAATGTGGGTATTGAAGTAGGTAGAACAGTAGGGCTAGTGGATCGCTATGCCAATGTGGGTATTGAAGTAGGTAGAACAGTAGGGCTAGTGGATCGCTATGCCAATGTGGGTATTGAAGTAGGTAGAACAGTAGGGCTAGTGGATCGCTATGCCAATGTGGGTATTGAAGTAGGTAGAACAGTAGGGCTAGTGGATCGCTATGCCAATGTGGGTATTGAAGTAGGTAGAACAGTAGGGCTAGTGGATCGCTATGCCAATGTGGGTATTGAAGTAGGTAGAACAGTAGGGATAGTGGATCGCTATGCCAATGTGGGTATTGAAGTAGGTAGAACAGTAGGGCTAGTGGATCGCTATGCCAATGTGGGTATTGAAGTAGGTAGAACAGTAGGGCTAGTGGATCGCTATGCCAATGTGGGTATTGAAGTAGGTAGAACAGTAGGGCTAGTGGATCGCTATGCCAATGTGGGTATTGAAGTAGGTAGAACAGTAGGGCTAGTGGATCGCTATGCCAATGTGGGTATTGAAGTAGGTAGAACAGTAGGGCTAGTGGATCGCTATGCCAATGTGGGTATTGAAGTAGGTAGAACAGTAGGGCTAGTGGATCGCTATGCCAATGTGGGTATTGAAGTAGGTAGAACAGTAGGGCTAGTGGATCGCTATGCCAATGTGGGTATTGAAGTAGGTAGAACAGTAGGGCTAGTGGATCGCTATGCCTATGTGGGTATTGAAGTAGGTAGAACAGTAGGGATAGTGGATCGCTATGCCAATGGGATCGCTATGCCAATGTGGGTATTGAAGTAGGTAGAACAGTAGGGCTAGTGGATCGCTATGCCAATGTGGGTATTGAAGTAGGTAGAACAGTAGGGCTAGTGGATCGCTATGCCAATGTGGGTATTGAAGTAGGTAGAACAGTAGGGCTAGTGGATCGCTATGCCAATGTGGGTATTGAAGTAGGTAGAACAGTAGGGATAGTGGATCGCTATGCCAATGTGGGTATTGAAGTAGGTAGAACAGTAGGGCTAGTGGATCGCTATGCCTATGTGGGTATTGAAGTAGGTAGAACAGTAGGGATAGTGGATCGCTATGCCAATGTGGGTATTGAAGTAGGTAGAACAGTAGGGCTAGTGGATCGCTATGCCAATGTGGGTATTGAAGTAGGTAGAACAGTAGGGCTAGTGGATCGCTATGCCAATGTGGGTATTGAAGTAGGTAGAACAGTAGGGATAGTGGATCGCTATGCCAATGTGGGTATTGAAGTAGGTAGAACAGTAGGGCTAGTGGATCGCTATGCCAATGTGGGTATTGAAGTAGGTAGAACAGTAGGGCTAGTGGATCGCTATGCCTATGTGGGTATTGAAGTAGGTAGAACAGTAGGGCTAGTGGATCGCTATGCCAATGTGGGTATTGAAGTAGGTAGAACAGTAGGGATAGTGGATCGCTATGCCAATGTGGGTATTGAAGTAGGTAGAACAGTAGGGATAGTGGATCGCTATGCCAATGTGGGTATTGAAGTAGGTAGAACAGTAGGGATAGTGGATCGCTATGCCAATGTGGGTATTGAAGTAGGTAGAACAGTAGGGATAGTGGATCGCTATGCCAATGTGGGTATTGAAGTAGGTAGAACAGTAGGGCTAGTGGATCGCTATGCCAATGTGGGTATTGAAGTAGGTAGAACAGTAGGGCTAGTGGATCGCTATGCCAATGTGGGTATTGAAGTAGGTAGAACAGTAGGGCTAGTGGATCGCTATGCCAATGTGGGTATTGAAGTAGGTAGAACAGTAGGGATAGTGGATCGCTATGCCAATGTGGGTATTGAAGTAGGTAGAACAGTAGGGCTAGTGGATCGCTATGCCAATGTGGGTATTGAAGTAGGTAGAACAGTAGGGATAGTGGATCGCTATGCCAATGTGGGTATTGAAGTAGGTAGAACAGTAGGGATAGTGGATCGCTATGCCAATGTGGGTATTGAAGTAGGTAGAACAGTAGGGATAGTGGATCGCTATGCCAATGTGGGTATTGAAGTAGGTAGAACAGTAGGGCTAGTGGATCGCTATGCCAATGTGGGTATTGAAGTAGGTAGAACAGTAGGGCTAGTGGATCGCTATGCCTATGTGGGTATTGAAGTAGGTAGAACAGTAGGGCTAGTGGATCGCTATGCCAATGTGGGTATTGAAGTAGGTAGAACAGTAGGGCTAGTGGATCGCTATGCCAATGTGGGTATTGAAGTAGGTAGAACAGTAGGGCTAGTGGATCGCTATGCCAATGTGGGTATTGAAGTAGGTAGAACAGTAGGGCTAGTGGATCGCTATGCCTATGTGGGTATTGAAGTAGGTAGAACAGTAGGGCTAGTGGATCGCTATGCCAATGTGGGTATTGAAGTAGGTAGAACAGTAGGGCTAGTGGATCGCTATGCCAATGTGGGTATTGAAGTAGGTAGAACAGTAGGGCTAGTGGATCGCTATGCCAATGTGGGTATTGAAGTAGGTAGAACAGTAGGGCTAGTGGATCGCTATGCCAATGTGGGTATTGAAGTAGGTAGAACAGTAGAGATAGTGGATCGCTATGCCAATGTGGGTATTGAAGTAGGTAGAACAGTAGGGATAGTGGATCGCTATGCCAATGTGGGTATTGAAGTAGGTAGAACAGTAGGGATAGTGGATCGCTATGCCAATGTGGGTATTGAAGTAGGTAGAACAGTAGGGCTAGTGGATCGCTATGCCAATGTGGGTATTGAAGTAGGTAGAACAGTAGGGCTAGTGGATCGCTATGCCAATGTGGGTATTGAAGTAGGTAGAACAGTAGGGATAGTGGATCGCTATGCCAATGTGGGTATTGAAGTAGGTAGAACAGTAGGGCTAGTGGATCGCTATGCCTATGTGGGTATTGAAGTAGGTAGAACAGTAGGGATAGTGGATCGCTATGCCAATGTGGGTATTGAAGTAGGTAGAACAGTAGGGCTAGTGGATCGCTATGCCAATGTGGGTATTGAAGTAGGTAGAACAGTAGGGCTAGTGGATCGCTATGCCAATGTGGGTATTGAAGTAGGTAGAACAGTAGGGCTAGTGGATCGCTATGCCAATGTGGGTATTGAAGTAGGTAGAACAGTAGGGCTAGTGGATCGCTATGCCAATGTGGGTATTGAAGTAGGTAGAACAGTAGGGCTAGTGGATCGCTATGCCAATGTGGGTATTGAAGTAGGTAGAACAGTAGGGATAGTGGATCGCTATGCCAATGTGGGTATTGAAGTAGGTAGAACAGTAGGGCTAGTGGATCGCTATGCCTATGTGGGTATTGAAGTAGGTAGAACAGTAGGGATAGTGGATCGCTATGCCAATGTGGGTATTGAAGTAGGTAGAACAGTAGGGCTAGTGGATCGCTATGCCAATGTGGGTATTGAAGTAGGTAGAACAGTAGGGCTAGTGGATCGCTATGCCTATGTGGGTATTGAAGTAGGTAGAACAGTAGGGATAGTGGATCGCTATGCCTATGTGGGTATTGAAGTAGGTAGAACAGTAGGGCTAGTGGATCGCTATGCCAATGTGGGTATTGAAGTAGGTAGAACAGTAGGGCTAGTGGATCGCTATGCCTATGTGGGTATTGAAGTAGGTAGAACAGTAGGGCTAGTGGATCGCTATGCCAATGTGGGTATTGAAGTAGGTAGAACAGTAGGGATAGTGGATCGCTATGCCAATGTGGGTATTGAAGTAGGTAGAACAGTAGGGATAGTGGATCGCTATGCCAATGTGGGTATTGAAGTAGGTAGAACAGTAGGGATAGTGGATCGCTATGCCAATGTGGGTATTGAAGTAGGTAGAACAGTAGGGATAGTGGATCGCTATGCCAATGTGGGTATTGAAGTAGGTAGAACAGTAGGGCTAGTGGATCGCTATGCCAATGTGGGTATTGAAGTAGGTAGAACAGTAGGGCTAGTGGATCGCTATGCCAATGTGGGTATTGAAGTAGGTAGAACAGTAGGGCTAGTGGATCGCTATGCCAATGTGGGTATTGAAGTAGGTAGAACAGTAGGGATAGTGGATCGCTATGCCAATGTGGGTATTGAAGTAGGTAGAACAGTAGGGCTAGTGGATCGCTATGCCAATGTGGGTATTGAAGTAGGTAGAACAGTAGGGATAGTGGATCGCTATGCCAATGTGGGTATTGAAGTAGGTAGAACAGTAGGGATAGTGGATCGCTATGCCAATGTGGGTATTGAAGTAGGTAGAACAGTAGGGATAGTGGATCGCTATGCCAATGTGGGTATTGAAGTAGGTAGAACAGTAGGGCTAGTGGATCGCTATGCCAATGTGGGTATTGAAGTAGGTAGAACAGTAGGGCTAGTGGATCGCTATGCCTATGTGGGTATTGAAGTAGGTAGAACAGTAGGGCTAGTGGATCGCTATGCCAATGTGGGTATTGAAGTAGGTAGAACAGTAGGGCTAGTGGATCGCTATGCCAATGTGGGTATTGAAGTAGGTAGAACAGTAGGGCTAGTGGATCGCTATGCCAATGTGGGTATTGAAGTAGGTAGAACAGTAGGGCTAGTGGATCGCTATGCCTATGTGGGTATTGAAGTAGGTAGAACAGTAGGGCTAGTGGATCGCTATGCCAATGTGGGTATTGAAGTAGGTAGAACAGTAGGGCTAGTGGATCGCTATGCCAATGTGGGTATTGAAGTAGGTAGAACAGTAGGGCTAGTGGATCGCTATGCCAATGTGGGTATTGAAGTAGGTAGAACAGTAGAGATAGTGGATCGCTATGCCAATGTGGGTATTGAAGTAGGTAGAACAGTAGGGATAGTGGATCGCTATGCCAATGTGGGTATTGAAGTAGGTAGAACAGTAGGGATAGTGGATCTCTATGCCTATGTGGGTATTGAAGTAGGTAGAACAGTAGGGATAGTGGATCGCTATGCCAATGTGGGTATTGAAGTAGGTAGAACAGTAGGGCTAGTGGATCGCTATGCCTATGTGGGTATTGAAGTAGGTAGAACAGTAGGGATAGTGGATCGCTATGCCAATGTGGGTATTGAAGTAGGTAGAACAGTAGGGCTAGTGGATCGCTATGCCAATGTGGGTATTGAAGTAGGTAGAACAGTAGGGCTAGTGGATCGCTATGCCAATGTGGGTATTGAAGTAGGTAGAACAGTAGGGCTAGTGGATCGCTATGCCAATGTGGGTATTGAAGTAGGTAGAACAGTAGGGCTAGTGGATCGCTATGCCAATGTGGGTATTGAAGTAGGTAGAACAGTAGGGCTAGTGGATCGCTATGCCAATGTGGGTATTGAAGTAGGTAGAACAGTAGGGATAGTGGATCGCTATGCCAATGTGGGTATTGAAGTAGGTAGAACAGTAGGGCTAGTGGATCGCTATGCCTATGTGGGTATTGAAGTAGGTAGAACAGTAGGGATAGTGGATCGCTATGCCAATGTGGGTATTGAAGTAGGTAGAACAGTAGGGCTAGTGGATCGCTATGCCAATGTGGGTATTGAAGTAGGTAGAACAGTAGGGCTAGTGGATCGCTATGCCTATGTGGGTATTGAAGTAGGTAGAACAGTAGGGATAGTGGATCGCTATGCCTATGTGGGTATTGAAGTAGGTAGAACAGTAGGGCTAGTGGATCGCTATGCCAATGTGGGTATTGAAGTAGGTAGAACAGTAGGGCTAGTGGATCGCTATGCCTATGTGGGTATTGAAGTAGGTAGAACAGTAGGGCTAGTGGATCGCTATGCCAATGTGGGTATTGAAGTAGGTAGAACAGTAGGGATAGTGGATCGCTATGCCAATGTGGGTATTGAAGTAGGTAGAACAGTAGGGATAGTGGATCGCTATGCCAATGTGGGTATTGAAGTAGGTAGAACAGTAGGGATAGTGGATCGCTATGCCAATGTGGGTATTGAAGTAGGTAGAACAGTAGGGATAGTGGATCGCTATGCCTATGTGGGTATTGAAGTAGGTAGAACAGTAGGGCTAGTGGATCGCTATGCCAATGTGGGTATTGAAGTAGGTAGAACAGTAGGGCTAGTGGATCGCTATGCCAATGTGGGTATTGAAGTAGGTAGAACAGTAGGGCTAGTGGATCGCTATGCCAATGTGGGTATTGAAGTAGGTAGAACAGTAGGGATAGTGGATCGCTATGCCAATGTGGGTATTGAAGTAGGTAGAACAGGTAGGGCTAGTGGATCGCTATGCCAATGTGGGTATTGAAGTAGGTAGAACAGTAGGGATAGTGGATCGCTATGCCAATGTGGGTATTGAAGTAGGTAGAACAGTAGGGATAGTGGATCGCTATGCCAATGTGGGTATTGAAGTAGGTAGAACAGTAGGGATAGTGGATCGCTATGCCAATGTGGGTATTGAAGTAGGTAGAACAGTAGGGCTAGTGGATCGCTATGCCAATGTGGGTATTGAAGTAGGTAGAACAGTAGGGCTAGTGGATCGCTATGCCTATGTGGGTATTGAAGTAGGTAGAACAGTAGGGCTAGTGGATCGCTATGCCAATGTGGGTATTGAAGTAGGTAGAACAGTAGGGCTCGTGGATCGCTATGCCAATGTGGGTATTGAAGTAGGTAGAACAGTAGGGCTAGTGGATCGCTATGCCAATGTGGGTATTGAAGTAGGTAGAACAGTAGGGCTAGTGGATCGCTATGCCTATGTGGGTATTGAAGTAGGTAGAACAGTAGGGCTAGTGGATCGCTATGCCAATGTGGGTATTGAAGTAGGTAGAACAGTAGGGCTAGTGGATCGCTATGCCAATGTGGGTATTGAAGTAGGTAGAACAGTAGGGCTAGTGGATCGCTATGCCAATGTGGGTATTGAAGTAGGTAGAACAGTAGAGATAGTGGATCTCTATGCCAATGTGGGTATTGAAGTAGGTAGAACAGTAGGGATAGTGGATCGCTATGCCAATGTGGGTATTGAAGTAGGTAGAACAGTAGGGATAGTGGATCTCTATGCCTATGTGGGTATTGAAGTAGGTAGAACAGTAGGGATAGTGGATCGCTATGCCAATGTGGGTATTGAAGTAGGTAGAACAGTAGGGCTAGTGGATCGCTATGCCAATGTGGGTATTGAAGTAGGTAGAACAGTAGGGCTCGTGGATCGCTATGGCCAATGTGGGTATTGAAGTAGGTAGAACAGTAGGGCTAGTGGATCGCTATGCCAATGTGGGTATTGAAGTAGGTAGAACAGTAGGGCTAGTGGATCGCTATGCCTATGTGGGTATTGAAGTAGGTAGAACAGTAGGGCTAGTGGATCGCTATGCCAATGTGGGTATTGAAGTAGGTAGAACAGTAGGGCTAGTGGATCGCTATGCCAATGTGGGTATTGAAGTAGGTAGAACAGTAGGGCTAGTGGATCGCTATGCCAATGTGGGTATTGAAGTAGGTAGAACAGTAGAGATAGTGGATCGCTATGCCAATGTGGGTATTGAAGTAGGTAGAACAGTAGGGATAGTGGATCGCTATGCCAATGTGGGTATTGAAGTAGGTAGAACAGTAGGGATAGTGGATCGCTATGCCAATGTGGGTATTGAAGTAGGTAGAACAGTAGGGCTAGTGGATCGCTATGCCAATGTGGGTATTGAAGTAGGTAGAACAGTAGGGATAGTGGATCGCTATGCCAATGTGGGTATTGAAGTAGGTAGAACAGTAGGGCTAGTGGATCGCTATGCCTATGTGGGTATTGAAGTAGGTAGAACAGTAGGGATAGTGGATCGCTATGCCAATGTGGGTATTGAAGTAGGTAGAACAGTAGGGCTAGTGGATCGCTATGCCAATGTGGGTATTGAAGTAGGTAGAACAGTAGGGCTAGTGGATCGCTATGCCTATGTGGGTATTGAAGTAGGTAGAACAGTAGGGATAGTGGATCGCTATGCCAATGTGGGTATTGAAGTAGGTAGACCAGTAGGGCTAGTGGATCGCTATGCCTATGTGGGTATTGAAGTAGGTAGAACAGTAGGGATAGTGGATCTCTATGCCTATGTGGGTATTGAAGTAGGTAGAACAGTAGGGATAGTGGATCGCTATGCCAATGTGGGTATTGAAGTAGGTAGAACAGTAGGGATAGTGGATCGCTATGCCAATGTGGGTATTGAAGTAGGTAGAACAGTAGGGATAGTGGATCGCTATGCCAATGTGGGTATTGAAGTAGGTAGAACAGTAGGGATAGTGGATCGCTATGCCAATGTGGGTATTGAAGTAGGTAGAACAGTAGGGCTAGTGGATCGCTATGCCAATGTGGGTATTGAAGTAGGTAGAACAGTAGGGATAGTGGATCGCTATGCCAATGTGGGTATTGAAGTAGGTAGAACAGTAGGGATAGTGGATCGCTATGCCAATGTGGGTATTGAAGTAGGTAGAACAGTAGGGATAGTGGATCGCTATGCCTATGTGGGTATTGAAGTAGGTAGAACAGTAGGGCTAGTGGATCGCTATGCCTATGTGGGTAT
>JAVVLW010004923.1:0-68777 GCA_034401795.1 Chaetoderma sp. LZ-2023a
GTGTCGTAACTTAATGGCTGCCGGATGCGAAGATTGGGAAGTTTAACATACATACTTACAAGGTTGCCTATTAATCCCATCAAAAGCACTGAATATGGAATGTTAAAACTAGGGAGCATTATTCGGTCGGAGAACGTCAATGAGATAAAACCTAAAAATGTCAGCAAAGTATAAAAAAATATAACTAATGATATATTGCGTTGCATTTTCAGATTAGGTTCTTCAATATCTACCGACATGGACCATAATTGTTTTTCTATCCCGGAAAGATCTTTACTGCTCTGAACTTCATCTTTCATTTGCAAAAGTTTCAGACGATTTTTTATTCTCTTTCTGTCCGCTCTTTGGGTTTTTATCTTGCGCCTGTATTCATCAATAGTTTGAATGATCTCTCCTCTGTAATTTGCGCTACCGGCACTGTATAATTCAGGAAAATTGCCATCTTGACCTCTAATAGATTTTTTATCGCTTGTTTCAGCCATTGTATCCCTCCATTTTAACTTTTTCAGGCGGTTTTTTAAAAGAATGATTACAATTGTCTATCTTCAAAGCATTTGAGCTAACTGTTTGATGGATAAATTTGTATCTTTCCAGATTAACTCAAGAGATTGAGTAAATTTATCAACAAGATTTAAATAGGTTGCATTAAAAGACAGGAAAGCATTTAAAATCGTGAAACAAACCGACAAAAAGATTCCAACGACAGAGCTGTACATGGCAAATGTCATACTTTCCAAAAAATATTTAAGGGTTTCCTGAGCAGCTACGATATCCCCCGGATCTATTGTTTTTAGGACGGGCAGTCCTTTACTGATACCTAAAAATGTGCCGAAAATTCCTCCAATGATAAACAAACCCGGCAATGCATTAAGCATGCTGTTTGTGACACCGATTGGGATAACCCCCCACAACTTGTTAAAATAAGGATTTGATCTGAAGACATACTTTGAAATACCTTTGAAGTCAGGGACAACTTCAGCATCATGGTAACGGGTTTGCTTGAGGGTATCATCAATCAATGATAAAGCCCCATCTTCGATTAAGAAGATTTTATGCAATCTTTCTATTGAAGGATCACCTTTTCGTTTTCTGAATTGTTTCTTTCGGGAGATGTAGGATTCCTGGAAAGATTTTTTTAATAAAAATTCAACGATTTCATGGAATTCATTTCTTTTTTTAAATTCATATTCTTTATTCAAATATCGGTGGGTTCTTGTCTCAAAGGCAGATGAAAAATTAAGTTCACATTTGAGGAGATAGAATATCAGGAATTTTAAAATAACTCCGATAATAAAAACAAATATCATGAGCATTATTAACTTATCTGCACCGTAGGCTATCAATGTTATACAAATTTTATATATAAATTCGTTCATATAATCCTCCTATTCAACTAAATTAAAACGTATAATTGCATTTTGTAATTTTTCACAGTCATACTGTTTGCAAAAACTTCGCATATCGATATTCCCAGCCAACGATATTCCCGTCGGAGCGGTTTCTAAATAACTGCGGCCGGCCACTTTAAGATAAAGCATTAAATCTTTTTGATATTTGAAATTGATATTGTCTTTATTTAAAATGTATCTGAATATTGAATGAGCTCTTCTATAACTTAAATCCATATTATAATTTAATGCGGCTCGTGCTTCAGTGGACAAACTTTCCGGGTTAACATACTTTCCACGGTAAATTGGTGAAGCGTATCCAACAACTTCTATTGATTTTATATGTTGGTAAATATTTTCTTTACCAAAAATACTTTTCGCATAAATCGGTATGATCTTCTGTAAATAGTTTTTCATTTTTTCCGACAATTGATCACTATCAAACTTGAAAAATGCTTTTTCAAAAGGCAAAACAACTTCACCGGTATCTTCATTTATTTCGGCATCAATAGCACGTTTCTTAAAATTTTCTTTCAACCTTGCAACTATATTATTACGCAAATTATCTTTCTCCTGATAATCGCCCAGCTTCCGTTGAAGTTTTTGCTGCTCGGCAACCAGTTTATCCTTTTCCGTATCAGCATCATCTCGGTATTTTTCGAGCTCCTGAAGCTTCTTTCTGGTTTTATCGAGTTCATTTTCGAGTTTTTCCCGAGCGGCTAAAGCTGCTTTCTTTTCTGCGATATCGGCTTTTTTTGACTTGCTCAGCTTTTCTAATGTTTCTTTTTCCCGTTCAAGTTTTTTTCCGATTGCGGCAAGTTTTTCTTTTTCAGCATGGACTGCTTTTTCACTCTTTTGAAGATCACGCAACTTTTGTCTGGTTTTTTCAAATTTTTCCTGAAGTCCTTTTCGTGAAGCTGCGAGTTTTTCCTTTTCAGCTTCGGCAGCCCTTTTGCCTTTGCCTAAAGCTTGCAGGCTGTTTATGCTTTTTTCAAGTTTTTCTCTAAGCCCTTTTCGATCAGATACTAATTTTTCTTTTTCATTCTCAATAGCATCCTTACCTTTTTCAAGAGCCATTAATTTAGCTCGGCTTCTTCCGAGTTCATTTTTCATTTTATTTTGAGCCATCAACAATTTCTCTTTTTCATAAATGCCTGCTGCTCGATCTTTTTCCAACTTCTGCAGTCTTTTTTTTCTTTGATTCAGTTCATTTTGAAATCTTTTTTCAGAAGCTTGCAATTTCTTCTTTTCAGCTATTGCTTCGCTTTTGCTCTTTTCTAATTTCAGTAATCTGGATCTGCTTTCACTCAATTTTGTTTCCAGTCTTTGGCGAGCGGCAACAAGGATCTTTTTTTCAGACGAAACCGCTTCTTTTCCTTTTTCAAGTGTTTGCAATTTTGCCCTGCTTTTCTTCAATTCCCGTTTGAGATCATTTTGAGCGATTATTATTCGTTCTTTTTCATTCACTGCCGCCTTTTTTGCCTGTTCCAGAACATGCAGTCTGGTTTTGCTCTCAGTTATTTCCTTTTTCATATTTTGCCGGGCAATTAATAGTTTTTCTTTCTCGGCTTTAACAACTTCTTTCTCCTTTTCAAGCAATTGTACTTTTGCGCGGGTCCTCATAAAGTCTTTTTCAAGTTTTTCCCGTTCAGACAGCAAGCTTGCTTTTTCCGCGACGATGGTCTTTTTCCCTTCGGCTAATTTTTGCAGATTTTTTTCGCTTTGAGTTAACTGGTTGCGGAGCCCGTGCAGGTTGTCAACATATTCCCGTTCTTTGTTTGCTATTTTGGTATCAAACTCGGTTTTCTGATTTTTTGTAATGAGTCGTTGTTGTTTGAGAGCTACTACCATATCATCATTTTCTCTTTTAACATGACTCACAACGCTCTGGTAATTGCTAATCAACTCTTTCTCATGCTTCTTAAATTCTTGAACTTGTTTATAAAACATTTCCACTTCTTCATTAGTCTGATTTTCCAGAAATACCAGCTTGGCAAATATTTTGTCATAGTTTATTTGTTTAGGATTAGGTGTATAAGATGGAATTTCATAAGAATGGAGTTTGGCCTCATATTTTTTAACCTCAATTTTTGAGGAAATTGCCTGAAGGCTTAGCTGGAGTGTTGATATCACATAGAGAAAGAGGAAAATAAAAGCCAGAGCAGCGAACAGGTCACTGTAAGAACTCATTGAAGTTTGCGGCGTCTCTTTATTTCGGCTGATTTTATCATAATCGAGACTCATATTATGCCGCCTTTCATGATTTCTGGCCCTGATGTGAAATGCACGGATTCAGGACTTCGGAAAAAAACAACAGGTGCTCTCCGCAAAACCTTATTTGGCAAGGGATTGATAAATAATGATCAAATTTCAAGGATAAGCGCCCTCTTTATTGATGGAAATTTCATATCTATGACAAACAGTATAGTATATATTTATTTTGGGTTCCGGTTTATAAGGATTATGCCTACAGCTTTGACATTATCGAATTTCTTTTCCTGCCGGCAATAAACATAAATTAACAAATATGCAAATTTCCTGCCAGAATCGCCGAATCCTCTTTCGTTCAAACCAAAAAAGTAAAACCTTTGGCTAAATTGTAATTTTCACCTGCTCTGCCCGCCCGATGAAATGATATGCCTATTTCATCGGCATCAAGCCAAATCTGCCTGTGCCGTACGTGTGCAGACAGAAAAGGCCGCCAGACACTCAGACGTTCAAATGCCGGACATGCTATACGTCCCACCTATGGCGGGGCAAAAATTGCCGTTTTTTTAAGGTCTCAAAGGTTTACAGACAAAGTTTTCTCTATCTAATAAATCTAAATAGCCAAATAATTGACACTTCTGTTGACACCTCTTGTTTCTTCTGAAGAAATTCATCGAGTGGATCTGGACATTGATCCGGGAAATCTTGATTTTATCATATCAAAACTCAGAAAAGGGGACATGTTATGATGGATAATTACCTTGAAGGCTATATCAACAAATATGACAAATAGCTGAAACAGAATTTAATCTCTTTTTCCTCCAAAGTCCTTCCCATAGAAGAGTCATTGGACCATGTAAAACATATCCTCCCGTCAGAGCAAGTTTTTGGAATCTTAAAAAAGGCCTGGCTGATCACTCTGGCTGAATGCGACTGTCGGCAACGTTACAAGAATTGTTACAAGCCTTTGGAAGTCTGTTTTATTCTAAATGAAACCGGGGAAAAATGGATTGAAAAAGGATCGTCAAGAAAGGTTCCTTTGAATGAAGCCATAACCATATTAAAACAGGGATCTACTCACGTAGTCAGGTTGTGAAGCTTGCATGCCTCTGGCATGGCTGAAGGAGTCGGAAAAGCATGATTGCAGTACTTTGGCTGAATGTGATTCTTGCATCAAGCATGGTTTTAAAATGCGCTTTTTCCTAACAGCCTTCAGCCTATTCACACGAGTTACCAAACAGGTCGGAAAGGCTGATTTTGGATGGAACACCATGGTATGGCAGGATCTGGGAGTATGTGTCATCGTAAACAATTTGGGTAATAATTTCAGTATTGACGGGCGGAGGTACATGGTTACGAATTTCCCACATGTTGAGATGCTTTAGTATCTTTTTGAAGAAAACTCAATATCTTGAATCTGAATTTCGCAACAGTCATCACCCTCTTTTAAACATTGGAGCGGTTTTTCTTTAACCTCAACAGTCATCGCCTCCTGCTTTGGCAAGGTTGGGAAGTTGAGGCCAAAATGGTATGCCCATAGACAGGGTGGTTTTGAGGGCCTGGTCCACATCGGTATGGGGCATCACAGCCAAGGCTGTTGGCAGCAGATTTCCAGGGATCGGCATTTTAAACTCCATTCCTTTTCTTTGACTTAAATCAAATACTTCTTTAACTTTTTATAGTAAAAAACTAAAAACCAATCACGAAAACATGAAAGGGAGAAAGCATGAAACTAAATTTTCTTTTTTGTGTTTTCGTATTTTCGTGATAAAAATTCTTTTTATGAAAAAGGAGATAAAGATGAAATCTCATATTCAAATCCATTTGTACGGATCCCTGCGAAATATGGGGAAAAGGCATGATGAGTTTGTCATTCAAACAGTCTTGGAATCTGAGACATCATTGGTCGATATTTTAAAGGAGTTAAAAATCCCCCTTAATCTGGTGCAACTTGTTATGGTCAACCATAAAGCGGTTCATATAGATGCAACAATTAATCCGGGTGACCGGATTGCTTTATTTCCAAGGGAATATCCTGTATTTGCAGACTGGAAAGATTATAGAAGTTAAACAGAAATTTTCTTCTCGTGTTCAACTTTTTTGTGAAGCCACAGAGCCATGAGTTGGGTATGAGGAACCCCCTTTTTGCGAGCAAAACGCTTTATCATTGAAATGTCATATGGATCCATACGAAGGGAGACCGGCTGACGTGCAGGTCGCGGAGCCTTAAAAGTTTCTGCCTTATTTAGTAGCTCCTGAACATCCTTCGGACTCTCCTTTGCGATAGCAATATCCCATTCCTTAGCTTCTTTCCGGAGGTTTTTTCTTATTTCTTTTGGAAGTCTAATCATTATTTAATCCTTTTGAAATAGATCTTTTGATTTCCAATACACAACCTCGTATTTTCAGTTCTTTTTCTCTTCTCACGACCTGCTTGAGCGTGTGTTAAGTTTCGTTTTCTATTTTTTATTCGAATGAAAGTACCAGCGATGAGCGAGATCAGGTTCAGGCCAACATCCAGTGTCAAAAAGTCCAATGAATAAGAAATTTTTGACATCTATTATTATGTGGTATATATTGGTATAAAAGCATACAGGAGGATTGCTAACATGCAAAAAAATACTAGTGTTACACTCGGCAAGTATTTTGAAGAATTCATTGCTCAGCAAATAAAAAGTGGACGATATGCATCCGCAAGTGAAGTCGTTCGGGAGGGCCTGAGGCACCTTGAAGAACGGGAAGTAAAACTTAACGCTTTGCGACGTGCATTAAAGGAAGGTGAAGAAAGTGGGTTTGTCGAGTATTCATTGGATGGACTGTTTAAAGAACTCGACAAAGAGAGTATGAGCTAATGTCTGCCTTTCGTCTTAGCGCAAAATCCATTGAGGATCTTAAATCTGTTGGACGTTTTACACTGAAATCTTGGGGGCGTGAGCAACGCAACATCTATCTTTCAAAACTTGATGAAAGCTTTCATAGATTGGCAGATCAACCTCATTTAGGGAGTGCTCGTGATGATATTCGGAAGGGCTATCGGGTTTATCATGTAAGACGGCATTTAATTTTCTATCGCCAAAAATCTACTTGGATTGAAATTATCCGCATTTTGCACGATCGTATGGACGTGGAGAGTCACTTGAGAAGAGGGTAGCGACCAATAAAACAAAACCATTTTCCCGGGTACCCGGGGTCGGTACAAGCTAACCAGTTGACTATTAATAAAAGCAGCTTTATACGAATAATCGGGTTTGCATTGGGAAAAATGCCAAAAGCATGGCACCAAACCCTTTTATAAAAACTCATGCGTCAGGACTGGCCACCCTCATCTTTCCTTGACATCAATAACTTATTGGCTTAAAAAACTGATCTGTTTTGTTAAATAGGAGATAAAGCTTAATGATGGGCAGAAAACATCTTATTATTTTTGCCGCACTTATAATACTGGCCGGGAGCTCTGTTGTTCTGTCTTTTTTTATTTTACCGGCGATATCATTTGAACCTGATGCATTTGCCACGTCCATGGAGACAAAAAATCCTGAAAAGACTATTATTCATCTGTATTTTACCAATAAGGAAAATTCCTTTCTGATTGCAGAAAAAAGACTGCTTGTTCAAACTGATGACCCGGCACAAATGGGAAAACTGATCATAGAATCCCTCATCAAAGGACCGAAGGAAGGACTCATGCGAACGATTTCTGCGGATGTAACCATAAGGGCGTTTTATGTTACAGAAGATAAAACAGCTTATGCTGATTTTTCTTCTGTTATAAGGGAGAAACATCCAGGGGGATGCAAATCGGAAATCATCACAATATATTCAATTGTTAACTCATTAATATTAAATATCCCTGAAATAGACACTGTAAAAATACTCATTGACGGACGTGAATCTATGACTCTTGCAGGTCATATAGATTTGCGTTTTCCTTTAAAAGCTGACATGCTTCTGGTGAGATGAAAAAAACACACAAAATAAAGGATATACGCAATATCGGCATCATCGCCCATATTGATGCCGGGAAAACCACCGTGACAGAGCGGGTACTCTACTATACCGGTCGTTCCCATAAGATAGGTGAAGTCCATAACGGTGAAGCAGTTATGGACTGGATGCCTGATGAGCAGGAACGTGGTATTACCATTACTTCTGCAGTAACCACCTGCCAGTGGAATGAAAATGAAATCCATATTATAGATACTCCGGGACATGTCGATTTTACAATAGAGGTGGAGCGTTCATTAAGAGTTCTTGACGGTGCCATTGGTATTTTTTGTGCTGTGGGAGGTGTTGAGCCCCAGTCGGAAACAGTGTGGCACCAGGCTGATAAATATAATGTTCCTAAAATCGCCTTTATCAACAAGCTTGACAGGATCGGTGCAGATTTCTTAGGCACAGTTGAAATGATGATAGACAGGCTAAGTGCAAATCCTTTAATTATGCAACTTCCGGTTGGCTCTGAAGATAATTTTGCCGGTATAATCGATCTGGTCGAAATGAAACAGATTACATGGGATAAAGAAACCCTGGGCGCTACCTATAGAACTGAAAATATACAACCGGATCTTCTTGAAAGCGCAAACGAATATCGTGAAAAGCTTATTGAAACTATCTCAGAGTATGATGACGATATTATGGAGGACTACCTGGCAGAAAGGCCGGTAGATTCACAAAGCCTTTATAATGCAATACGAAAGGCAACAATAGATTTGCAACTGGTTCCGATATTATGCGGATCAGCTCTTAAAAACAAGGGGATACAACCGCTCATAGACTCGATTGTCCGTTTCCTCCCTAGTCCTGTTGACATTCCTCCTGTTAAAGGAATTGACCCTGAAACAGGAGAAATCCGTGAATACAAAGCACAAGATACTGAACCTCTATCAGCGCTTATATTCAAAGTCTCTATGATAGAAGGAAGAAAACTTTCTTATGTGAGGGTCTATAGCGGAAAAATGAAGGCCGGTGGAGAGGTTTACAACCCCGCCCTTAAAAAAAAGGAAAAGCTTTCCCGAATACTGATGATTCATGCCAATAAAAGGGAAAGAGTCGATAGTGCAGGTGCCGGAAATATCACAGGGGTTGTCGGGTTAAAGCATTCTTCTACCGGTGATACTCTTTGTTCAATTGACAATCCGGTTTTGCTTGAAAAGATAGAGTTTTATGAGCCCGTCATTTCCGTTGCTGTTGAGCCCAAAACCCACAGTGATCAGGAAAAACTCGACCAGGTTCTTGAAAAATATATGGCGGAAGACCCGACCTTAAGGGTTCGTGAGGATAAAGATACTGGTCAGACAATTTTGTCGGGCATGGGCGAACTTCATCTTGAAATCATAATCAGCCGTATGTTGCGTGAGTTTAACACCAGTGTTAACGTGGGAAAACCGCAGGTTGTTTACAGGGAAAGCATTGAGAAAGAAATCAAAGCCTCTTCGACATTCGACAAAGAAGTTGCGGGACAGCACCACTTCGGCGAAGTAGCATTAAAACTGAAACCTTTGCCCCGGGGTGCTGGCAACAGCTTTTTATCGAATATCACGCCGGAAACCATACCTGACGTTTTTGTACCTGCAATTGAAAAGGGAGTCATGGAGTCTTTCGAAAGCGGTGCATTGATGGGATATCCTGTTGTTGATGTGGAGGCTGTTCTCACAGGAGGATCGCACAGAGAATCTCTTGGCACCGAGCTGGCCTATACCGTAAGTGCATCAATGGCATGCAAGGAAGCTCTGGCAAACGGCAGGCCTTATCTTCTTGATCCTATTATGAGTGTCGAAATTTTTATTCCGGAACCTTTCACGGGAGATGTTATAGGTGATCTTAATTCCAGAAACGGAAAAATTGAAGCCATAACAGCCAAGATGAAAACTCAGGAAATAAAGGTAACAGTACCACTTGCACGCATGTTTGGTTATTCAACTGCTTTAAGGTCGGCAACCCAGGGCAGGGGTACATTTACAATGCAGTTCTCTCATTTTGATCGCAGTTGAACCGTAAGCGTTCACAGGCACCGCATCTGCACGCGATCAGGGCAACCAGCATAGTAGAAAAGCTGGTCGCCCTGATCACGCACATCTGCAGCACCTGTGAACGCTTACAGGACGAAGATTGAGTACAGGACGAAGATTGAGCGACCCTTTTGTTCCGAATGGGCGCAAACGGGCTTCAACCGCAAATCTTCAATTATTCGCTTCCACCTCTTTCTTCTCACGGGCATACTTTCTACTGACTTTTTTCAGAAGATTTTTAATTTCTTCCCTTCTATGCGGATCCGTAGTCCTTTCTAAAGCCTTTTCAAATTGAACTACGGCGTTTTGATGCTCTATTTTTTTAGTATAATAGATCCCAAGCGTATAATGAGCATCTGCCAGCTTACCCTGCTTGCCATAGGTATTGCCAAGAAAATAGAATCCTGGCTTATAATCAGGGTATTTTTTGGTAAGAGTTCTTAGCGTAGATTCGGCATCTTTAAATCTTCCCAGTTCCATCTGGGTTCGTCCCATATAAAGGAGTCCTTCCGGGTCATCGGGAGCAATACTGACGGAACTTTCAAGTATAGTGAGTGCCTTTTGATACTGCCCGTCAAGGAAATAGATCCGCCCGAGAGAGACTAAAAATTCCGGGTTAAAAGCCTCCTTTTCCAGCGCTTTTTTTATATGTACAGCAGCATCCTTTCTGTTTCCGGTCCTTGCCAGTATAAGTCCGTATCCATAATTTGCCATCGGATTTTTCGGGTTTTTCGTGACAGCACTTTTGTATTTTCGCAAAGCTAAAGTTTCATCGTGGTATAGGGCAATAAGGCGTATGTTAACCTTTTTGAATTCACTGGAATCTGTCTTTAATGGCAGCGGCTTTTTTCTGTTTTTTTCAAGCCATGCACCAATATATGCCAACCGTTCTTCAGGTGCAGGATGGGTTGTCAGATAGGTAGGCATTTGTTTAGTCCCGAACCAGTGTTTGCTTCGAATTTTGCTTAACATTGTAAGCAAACCGTGTCCCGAGTAACCTGCTTTGGCAAGGTATTTAAGTCCGATCTGATCTGCCTGCCTCTCGTCTTTACGACTGTATGCCAATGCCATGGATTGACCGGCTGCCATCGATCCGACTACTACTGCGCTGCCGACTTCTCCGGCCCCTTCTGCGCCAAGAAATATGCCGGCTGCAATACCGGCTAAAGTTGCTATGGAGATCTTTTTAGATCTTTCTATTTTCTGTGAAATATGACGGGATAAAACGTGCGCTATTTCATGACCCAGAATACCTGCGAGCTCCTCTTCGTTATCCATTGCAGCCATAAGACCGCTGTATATGAAAATATGACCGGCAGGTGTAGCAAAAGCATTATATACATCTTCCTTAACAACATAAAAATGATAGGTAAATGGCTGTGGCGGAAGAATCGAGACAATCTTTTTTCCTATCTTATTAACATAATTGACAATAACAGGATCTTCAACAAACTTGACACTTTTCAGAATAACCTTCATGAACTCCTTTGAAAGTTCTTCTTCCTCGGCAGCAGTAATACTAAAAGCCGCTTTTGGCATAAAAGCGCCTGTAACAAGAAGAAAACACAGGCAAATCAATAATAATTTCCAGATAAATTTCATGAATACCTTTTTTTAAATCCTTTTCAAGCACTTATTTTTGTGTTATACCGCTTTCCATAAATATGTTCCAAAATATGGAATTGCGGTGTACGTGGTTGTAGAAAAAAATGTTTAGATAATGGAACGTTTTTTTAACAACCACTATAAAGGTTTTTATTATGGCACAAATTTTATGCATAGCCAACCAAAAAGGCGGAGTAGGGAAAACAACCACAGCGGTTAATCTTTCAGCGGCTCTCGCCGTTTCAGAAAAAAGGACGCTTCTTGTTGACTGTGATCCTCAAGGCAACGCTACCTCCGGCATCGGGGTTGATAAAACAAGCATCGACCGGACTTTATACCACGGCATGCTGGGAGAAGCTCCGGTTCAAAGTCTTATTGTTGACAGCGAAATAGACAGCTTAAAAGTTATACCGTCAAACGTGGAACTTATAGGTTATGAAATCGAAATGATTTCAAGTTCCCAGCGCGAAAACGCGTTAAAAAAGCTTCTTGCAGATATAGAAAAATCTTATGAATTCATCATTATAGATTGTCCACCCTCGCTGAGCCTGTTGACAGTAAATGCCCTGACTGCGGCCCATTCTTTGCTGATTCCCCTGCAATGCGAATTTTATGCCCTTGAAGGGCTCGGTCAGCTTTTGCAAACGGTGAGACGTATTAAGCACAGCCTGAATCCAAATCTGAATGTTGCAGGAATTCTTTTAACCATGTTTGATAAAAGAACAAACCTGTCTCACCAGGTAGCTGAAGATGCTAAAAAGCATTTCAATGATAAGGTTTTCAAATCAGTAATTCCAAGAAATGTCAGGCTTAGTGAAGCACCAAGTTTTGGCAAACCAATACTGATGTACGATGCAACATCCGCGGGAGCGCAAAGCTATTTTGATCTGGCAAAGGAAATCATTAATTTTTATAAAGAGAAAATATAAATGACCGCAATACAAAAAAAAGTCGACAAAACCTCCGGGGCAAACCCGAAAAAACGTAAAAAATTGGCCCTGGGAAAAGGACTGGATGCTCTTATTCCGGACATTGAATCTGTTGGAGACAGGTCCCCGGACTACTTCTTTTGTGAAGCAGACCTTATCAGTCCCAACCGTTATCAGCCCCGTGTTCAGTTTTCTGAAGATGAGCTTAAGGAATTGTGTGATTCCATAAAAACACAAGGGATTCTTCAGCCGCTTCTGGTTAGAAAAAACGATATCGGTTATGAACTTATTGCTGGTGAAAGACGCCTGCGAGCTGCAAAAATGGCAGGACTCAACAGGGTGCCTGTAGTTATTAAGAATATTTCAGATGCAGAACTATTGGAAATGTCAATTGTTGAAAATATTCAGCGGGAAGATTTTAATCCCCTGGAAGAGGCCGAAGCCTATCATCGTCTTATAACGGAATTTGATCTTACGCAGGATCAGGCAGCGATACGTGTCGGGAAAAGCAGATCCGCTGTTGCCAACTTTTTAAGGCTCAGACAACTACCGGATCAGATAAAGGCAGATATTTTGGACGGTACTTTAAGCATGGGGCATGCAAGGGCTTTGCTGGGTGCCGAAGTGCCTTCCCAGCAGATTGCAGCATGGCGCGCAGTTGTATCTAAAGGTCTTTCAGTCAGAGAAACGGAAAACCTGATAAAAAAATTAAAGGCAGAAAAGAAAAAGCCCAAGGAATTGCGGCCAAGTTCTGAAGATATATACTTTTCAGATCTGGCAAATAACCTTTCTAGTTATTTTGGAACAAAAGTTCTGATAAAAAGAAGCGGGCAAAAGGGAAAAGTTGAAATTGAGTTTTACAACAACGACGATCTCGATCGACTCATGAATCTTTTTAAACCAGCTTAAGACAATGTCTATCCATATAATAATTGATGGCTATAATCTGATACGCCAGTCACCTTCCCTGAGCCTTCTTGACCACCAGGAAATGCAGCTTGGCAGAGAAGCTCTTATTGATTTGCTGGCAAAATATAAAAGGGTTAAACATCATAAAATAACTGTAGTTTTTGACGGAACAAATGCTCTTTCCTCTACCGGCCATAGAGATTATATTAACGGAATTGAAGTAAAATTTTCTCGCTTCGGGGAATTGGCTGATTCGGTAATCAAAAAAATAGCTGCCGGAGAAAAAGAAAAAGCCCTGGTTGTAAGTTCTGATCGGGACGTTGCAGATTCTGCCTATTTGTCAGGAGCTTCTGTAATCGACTCCATTGAATTCGAAAAAAAGCTTGAAATGGCAGCATATTCGGATGGCTTTAGCGTTGACGGTAAAGATGAAGGCGGATGGATACCTACAACAAAGAAAAAGGGTCCCAGCAGAAGGCTTCCAAAAAAGAAAAGACGGAGTATAGCCAAAATAAAAAAGCTATAATGTCGATAGGCTTTGAAGCTGGGTGATTAGAAAGCTCAACTTACATAGTCAGACTGAAGGCTGAAGGGGGGCACCCATGCTTCGCCTCCGGCTACGCAGGGCAAGGAAAAGCACGATTGACGTACTTTGGCGGAAATGTCTGATTCCTACACCAAATATGGCTTCAAAATGCACTTTTCCCTGACAGTCTTCAGCCTTCAACCTGTTCAACTGAGTTACCTTTATTGGGAAATAACATGAAGATAATATGTGTAATTGACGGGCAGGGCGGTGGTATCGGCAGTACGATAATCAAGAAACTAAAAGAACTGTTTCAGGAAACTGTCGAGATTATTGCTCTGGGAACAAATGCAATTGCCACAGCCCAGATGCTGAAAGCCAGAGCAAATCGTGGCGCTTCTGGAGAAAATGCCATTGTTCAAACCGTAAAAACGGTTGACATTATCATCGGGCCTGTCGGCATTATTATTGCCAATGCCATGATGGGTGAAGTAACACCAAAAATTGCAAAGGCCGTGGCAACCAGCCAGGCAAAAAAAATTCTAATACCGCTTACACAGGAAAATATTGAAATTGTTGGCATATCCTCAGTTCCTCTTCCGCATCTTATTGAGGACCTGATTGAAATTAATTTAAAACAAGTACTGTAGAGCCAGTTTCAAAATGTTCAATTTTGTTCGAGATCAAGGAAGGCGAATATTTTAACCACAGGAATACATGTAGTATTTCGAGGATTAAAATTTGAGCCTGACGCAGATATCGGATAAAAGGGGACGTTTTGAAATTGGCTCTGTAAAAAAAGGAGTGATATATCATGTGTGAAGCCAATGCTTATCTGGTTGAGGGTGACAAAAACAAGTTATTAATGGAAGCTGTTGACACTGTTGAACCTCAAGATGATGGAATCAGACTAATCAGCATATTCGGAGATCAAAAATTCGTAAAAGCCAGCATCCATTCTCTTTCCCTTGTGGACCATAAGATTTTTCTGAAGGAGTAAATATTTTCTAAAAAGTTCAGCCACTAAGACACCAAGGCTCAAAGAAAATATATTTATTATATTATAACCTTAGTGTCTTTGTGCCTTAGTGGCTGATATAAATTCCAGTTACGGCTTCCAGATAGACATTCCAGGCTTCCAACATGAAAATTTTAATCGCCAAGACCGCAGGATTTTGCATGGGTGTACGCCGGGCAGTCGAAATGGTTCTGGATGCACCCCACAAGCATAAATGCCCTATCAGTACTTATGGCCCTTTGATCCATAATCCTCAAGTTCTTAAACTTCTGGAAGATAAAGAAATATTTGTTATTAATGATATCCCCGACCGTGGATCCGGCACCATTCTGATCAGGGCTCACGGGGTTCCGCCTGCTATAAAGGAAAATCTTCAAAAGGTTGGCTTTAATGTTGTAGATGCCACGTGTCCCCGGGTAATAAAGGTCCAGTCCATCATCAAAAAGCATGCTGGTCACAATTATGCAGCAATAATATTAGGAGACAAAGACCATCCTGAAGTTGTAGGGCTGCTCGGTTATGCCGGAAAAAATGGTTATGTTATCGGCAGCGGAAGCGATCTTAACTCACTTCCGCACTTTGAAAAGGCAATTATAGTTGCCCAGACTACCCAGAATACACTCCTTTTTGATGAAGTAAAAAAACTGGCGACTGATAAATTTCCACACTACAAAGTCTTTAATACAATATGTGACTCTACCGGCCGGCGTCAGAGCGAAGTAAAACGTCTTGCATCCTCAGTCGATGCAATTGTTGTCGTTGGCGGATTAAGGAGCGGAAATACACAAAGACTGGCCGAAATTGCTAAAAAGACCGGCAAGCCTGCATATCATATAGAAACGGAATCGGATCTTGAGGTGCTTGACTTAAAATCGCTTGTATCCTCTATGCGCATAGGAATTACAGCAGGTGCCTCCACACCAAACTGGACAATTAAAAGAGTTTACCGGGCTCTTGAGGCGCTGTCCTTTAAAAATAGGCGCGGCTGGCGCAAACTTGGTTATTATATCCAGCACACTATGCTCCTTACAAATATTTATGTATCTATAGGGGCAGGCTGTCTTTGTTATGCCTGCACAATGCTTCAGGGAATTTCCCGTTTTCTGCCCTACGTGATAATTTCCATTCTCTATGTTCAATCAATGCATATTCTTAATCACCTCACGGGCAGTGAGTCAGATCGTTATAATGACCCTGACAGGGCGTCTTTTTATGAAAAGCACAAGGTCTTTTTAACAGCCCTTGCCATCATTTCCGGTGGCGCAGGCCTTATCACAGCCTATACCATGGGCCCTGTAGCATTTTTAATCCTTTTTATTATGAGTATAATGGGGCTTTCATACAACTTAAGGCTTTTGCCAAGGCGCTTTACAGGCAACAGATATTTTAGGATAAGGGACATTCCGGGTTCAAAAACCTATCTTATTGCAATGGCCTGGGGAATTGCAACTTCGATATTACCATCCTTATCGGCATTGGGCAAAATCAGCTTAAGCGCTGCATTGATATTTCTATGGTCAACAAGTCTGGTTTTTGTAAGGACAGCATTTTTTGATATTCTTGATATGCAGGGAGATCGTATAGTGGGCAAAGAGACGCTTGCAACTTTGCTGGGAGAAAATCGGACCATGCGACTCTTGAAGGTCGTACAGATATTCAGTATTTCTTTTTTATTATTACCCGCTGTATTTGGCTTTATTTCAAGTCTTGGTTTTGCTCTTTTGATGTGCCCTGTTTTACTATTTTGCATTTTAATAGCATATGAGCGTGGTTATGTCTTACCCGGCATACGACTGGAATTTCTTATTGAAACGCTTTTTCCCCTGGCAGGAGTTGTTGCTTTTGTGTGGTGGGGTTTTTAATGGAGTCGCAGGTCATTTCTTTCCAATAAGCTTTCGTACGCTTTCCATCGATATGGTCATAGGATATCATCTTTAAGAAGAATTGTCTGTATGCTACAATAGTTGGACTATAATAGCTGTTACCGAAAGACAAAAGATGCCCCAAACTCAACTTGAAAATCCATTGCCTTAAAAAAAGCAAGGTCTTATCCCTATCAGCGTCATGGTGCTTCCGCCGACCAGTCGGGAAGGCATACCACCGGGATCTTCGACAAGTCTCAAGCCGTGAACGGCTACGATGATGGATGCTAAACGTTCGGTGCGTATTTTGTCAATTATCAGCCACTTTTTTCTGATTTATTATTCAAAGGGGTTAAGCAATCTGTTGAAATTGTCTTGACAAACTATTGTGGTTGCGGCATATTCTTGACATAAGCAAGCTAACACTTATCTGTCAAGTTCCTATCTGTTGATGCGGATGTACCACAACCAAGCAGGGATGTTATCGAGGCCAATCAGATGCCGAAATCGCTCGTTCCCAAAACCAGGTATCCTTCGAGACCGGAAGCCACAAAGGACACTTCCTTCTCCAAAGAGATCGAAGCGGTTCGGGAGTTTATGGCTGCATTTGCAAATGCGGTTAAAAGCTATTCCCTCTATCCCGAAGTGCACACCATTTCAAAAAAACTGCTGAGTGGTCTTGAAATTAGCCTGACAAATTTCTTTCAAATATCTCCTAATCTGAAACTTGACATCGAAAAGGAGCGAATCTGTTTTAAAGGAATTGAGGTCTACCAGCAGAGTGGCAACGAAGATCATCTGGTCACACCAATTTTCCGCGATGGAATCATTTGGATTGAATTCAGAAAGGGGGTGACAGCGGCCGAACTTTCCCTTTTGCTTGGTATGCTTAGCGAGTATCGAACCATAACAGGTGAGTCCGAGGGAGATTTAGTTACAGCGCTGTGGAATAAAAATCTATCGTATATTCACTATGAAGCAGCAGAAGCATTCTGGGAAACGGAGCTAAGCCTTGATTTTTCGCAATTTCATGTGTCGGTACCATCAGATGAAAAATCACATGATCCGCCCGTTTCGGGGCATGGCCGCGCCACTGGCGAAGGGCAAGGTGGATCGGAAGATGCGGGTAATCAATCTCAATCAATGGGGAGCATTGTCTCGACAGAGATCAAGCGGAGCTTGATCCAGTTAACGTCCGGAGAAGATGAAATTCTCCAAAAAATGATCAGACAAGAAGAGCACCGAAACAGCAACGAAGATGTCTTGGATGTGCTTCTGATTATTTTGGAAGACGAGGATGGGGAAGAGGACTTTGGCAATATCCTTGAGATTTTGGTTCAGGAATTTGAAAACATCCTGCGTAACGGTGAATTTCAACTTGCCGTCAAGATCCTTGATCACCTTAAAAAAATGTCCGACGGGGACGCTACAAAAAAGATCTGGCGAGATCCGTTGGTCGATCAATATTTCAAATCTGTCTCAGATTCAAAGGTCCTGGAGGCTTTAAAGACATATCTACCGGAGTTGAAATCTGAGGATGCTACCCGATTAAAAATATTTCAACAGGCTCTCCTGATGCTGCATCCAAAAGCAGTTCTCACCTTGGGTCCGCTTCTATCCGGGGTTTCATCCGCTGCCCTTCGGTGGCGGCTGATGGAAATCATTGGAATTTTGTCAAAACAGGATTTGAACCCGCTAAGCCAGTTACTCAAAGAGCCGGATGACCTTATGGTACGGCGACTTGTAACCATCATCGGACATCTTGAGGGGAAAAATCCGCAAAAGCTTTTGCTGAATATGGCTCGTCACCCTTCACTTGACGTCCGCAGGGAGGCTCTAAAACAACTTCTTAAACGAAACGGCTGCGTACAACGCTCTTTTTTCTTTTTGCTTGAAGATCCCAGCGATATTATTCGTCGCGAAATCCTGAGCCGTCTGACCTCTGAACGAAGTCGAACATCAGAAGATCCTTTGCTGGAGTATCTCGATCAAAAAGCGTTTAACATTTCAGGTTCTGACCATATTCTCGCCTGCTACGCAGCCCTCGGAAAATGCGGCTCCAAACGTTCAATCCCTTTTTTAGAGGCGACAATGAAAGAACGCTTTGGGTGGAAAATGTTTGATATGGGCGGATTGCCGCATCGTCGGGGAGCAGCTGTGGCCTTGGCGGAACTAAAGATACCCGAGGCGGATAAAATCCTCATGCAGACGACACGCAGCTTCTTTTCGCATATTAAAAGTGCAGCACGTAGGGCAATTTCAGGGAGACGGCCGGAATGAATGCAAATGAAGAGGTCAGCGCTTTAAAGGACCATGTGTTGCTTAGCAAAAATCTGTTTACAGCGTTCTACAAAATGGTACAGGCCGTTCGAATCCATCAAGACAACAATCAGCTGGTGATCCAAAGTGCTGAAGAATTTATTTGTGCCGTCAATCGTTTCGGTGGTGACGAAAGCCATTTAACAATGAAAGTTTTTTCCGGACGCTTCTATCTACAGCAGGAAAAAGTTCTCTATCGTCGTGAAACCGCCAATCTAATTGATAAAACTCTATTATATTTTGAAAATCGCGGCCTGTATGGCCTATCCCTCTCCACCACAATTCAACGCAAGAACTTGAGTAAGGTGCTCCTCTTTGCCCAGCTGATGAATCAGGCTGAATCGCGCAAAGATCCGTCCGGCTGGCTCAAAGCGCAGATGAGCGAAAAAGGTTTGGATTGGGTCAAAATACTGGCTGAACCGGATTCGGACGACCTTCACAGTTTGGGCGAGACTGATTCCCCAACGACAACCATGGATGCCATGGACACCGATCAAGAAGACAAAGTCGTTAAAAGCGCTGAAAGAGCCTATGCCGGCTCTCTTGCGTCACTTAAAGAAGTTTTCGGCAAGGTATCGGATGGTCGGCCGGCGGGAATACGCAAAACGCTTCGAATTGTTCAGAGGACAGTTGATCTGGTGATAGATAAGTCGCCGGTTCTGTTGAAACTGAGCACATTAAGAGATCATGACGACTATACCTACACTCATTCGGTCAATGTGTCGATTCTTGCCATATGTCTGGGGCAGCACATCGGACTTACAAAAAACACCCTTGAAACTCTGGGAATCTGCGGCCTACTCCACGACCTCGGTAAAGTCGATATTCCGCTAAAAATTCTCAACAAACGAGGGAAACTTACCGAGGATGAGTTTAAGGTGATCCAAAAACACTCTTTGAACAGCGTTCGCCACATTGCAAAAATAAGTGCGCCCCGAGAACTCAAAGCCAAAATCATGCTGGCTCCTTTTGAACACCATTTAAAATACGACTTAAGCGGTTATCCACGATCCTGGCGTAGTGAACCGGTGAGTCTGTTTGGAAGGATTCTGACCATTGTGGACGTGTTTGACGCCATCACATCAGCCAGAGTATATCGACCCAATGCGATAAGCCCGGACCAGGCGCTGAGAACGATGAGTGAAAGTGCCGGCAAAGACTTTGACCCGATTCTGCTCAAAGCCTTTATCAACATGCTCGGCGTTTATCCGGTTGGAACCCTGGTGGAGCTTAACACGGGAGAAATAGGACTTGTATCTGAAAACCCGAAACAAAGCGACGGCGCTCATCCTCTGGTGACAATTTTGATCCCGGTAGATGGCCAGGGCTACGCACGCGGTGAAACTGTGGACCTTTCTGAACGTAAAACGTCGACCGGCAGGTACAAGCGCAGCGTTTCAAAAACGCACAATCCTGCTCTGCTCGGTATTCAGCCATCCGAGTTTATAATTTAGGTAGTGTACATCCAGAAATCGGGAAAATTAGTTATTTCTGGATGGGCAACAGGTAACCCCCCGACTTTGCCGGATATAAAGATAAATTCATTGCGGAACTAAAATATTTCTGGGACAATTATTTTCGGCATAATCGTCAACTTATCCCTGTCCTGTGCGGATCTTCGCCATCTTTTATGATCAATAAAGTCCTTCATTCCTAATCGCTGTATAATCGGTCTTTGCACGAAAATTCCCTGAAAGAGTTCAGCCTGGTCGAAACAGCATAATTTTTACTTTTGCAAACACCCTTCAATATGTTGTATGAACAATGCTGTTGACACACAAGCGGCTTTTATATATTGTCTTTCCTAAAAAAAGCAAGGTCTTATCCCTCTATCTGCGTGCTATCTCCAATTTTACCGATATGGAAGGCTTGGAAAGATAGAAAGATGTGGTGGTGAATTATCTCTTCAGACCCCATGAACTCTCTTTTGAATGTGATTGCCTTGTTCTTCCGGGGACCAAAAACGTCATGGAAGATGCCCGCTGGTTAGGCCTGTCCGGGTGGAAAAAGGAGATCTTGCATTTTGTAGATCTTTCTTTCAGATATGGGTGATTCACCATGAAAAAATCGAAGGTTTCCAGTTTGATTCAAAACTGCCTCATTACTTGTTTTTTAATTTTGGCAGCCCCTTATGGTCTCTTTGCGGCCGATCATCACGGGACTAAAAAGAAGGTACCGGCGCCTCAAAGGGTCATTTCCCTGGGGCAAACCATCACCGAGAGAATCTACCTCCTTGGAGCGGATAAGAATCTGATTGGAGACACGATCTACTGTGTTGAGCCCGAGGATGCAAGATACAAAGAAAAGGTGGGCACTCTCCTCCAGGCCAATCTCGAAAAGATCGTGGCCCTGAAACCGGACCTGGTGATTGCAAGCAACCTGGCCCGGCCAAAGCAATTGAAAAAACTGCAAAATCTTGGAATCCGCGTGGTCCAGTTGTCTTACCCCGAAAGTTTTTCGGAAATGTGCCGGCAATTTCTGGATCTTGGAGAAATCCTCGGGAAAGAGGAAGAGGCAAAGGAGATCATCCGCAACACAAAAAGGCAGGTTGCGGCCATCAGGATGAAAACGGGGAAACTGCCTAAGAAAAGGGTCTTTATCCAGATCGGGATCAAGCCGCTTCATACGATAACAAGAGAATCGTTTTTGAATGATTACATCAAATTCGCCGGGGGAGAGAACATCGTGCGGAAGGAAGGGCACGGGGCCTACAGCAGGGAAAAGGTGCTGGTGGGGAATCCGGAGGTGATCATTATCTCCACCATGGGTTCAAGTGAAGGCGAAACCGGGAAGAGAGAGAAAAACGCCTGGATGAAATATAGGTCAATTGCCGCGGTAAAGAATAAAACCGTATTCATTGTTAACCCGGATAAACTTTGCAGTCCCACACCAATCACATTTGTGGAGGCATTAAGAGAGATCGTAGAAATGATACATCCAGGGTCTATGGATGGTGAGTTGAAATGATGGAGAGGAGAATACGCCACTGGGTGATTATTATTGTCATTCTTACCCTTATATTGATCTCTGTTTCCATTATTTCCCTTTGCGTCGGGGCTGCGGGGATACCGCTCAAAAGAATCCCTCAGATTATGTGGGAAGGAAAGGGGACAGGAGAGTACAGCATCCTGTTTGATATTCGTCTGCCCCGGATAATCCTCGGATTTGCCATTGGGGGGGCATTAAGCCTTGCCGGGGCCATGTTACAGGGGATTTTCCGGAATCCCCTTGTGGAACCCTACACCCTTGGCATATCGGGCGGGGCTTCATTGGGCGTATGCCTGAATATTGCATTTAAGTGGTACAATTCGATAGGGATTATTGCTTATCCTATTTCCGGCTTTACAGGGGCTGCCCTGGTCATGGTATTTGTCTACAGCCTCAGTATGAAAAGAGGGACATTGAAGACTCAGGGTATCTTGTTGACCGGTGTTATGATCAGTTTTATTTCGTCCTCCCTTGTGATGCTTATCATGGCTCTCTCCCGCAGCGAAGACCTGCAGGGCATTGTTTTCTGGATCATGGGGTCTCTTGACGAACCAAACATGCTTCTCATAAGAATGGCCGTCATCGGGGCACTTGCGGGACTTATCCTCTCCTATTTTTTCTGCCTCGATCTCAATGCCCTTGCCCTGGGGGAGGAAGAGGCAATGCACTTAGGCGTCAACGTGGAAAAAACCAAACGGGCACTCTTTATCCTTGCATCGATTCTAACGGGATTAAGTGTTTCCGTGGCAGGAATCATAGGATTCGTAGGGCTTATCATCCCACATCTCATGCGCATGTTTACAGGGACCGACCATCGTATTCTTTTTATCAGTACGTTCCTCGGGGGGGGCTCTTTTTTGATCCTCTGCGATACCCTTGCCCGCACTGTAATCGACTCCTTTGAACTCCCTGTGGGTGTTATTACGGGGATTATCGGGGGCGCTGTTTTTGTATATGCCCTGAGCAAGAAACAGGTGACCTTATGAAAAAAGAGCTTCTCAATGTGGAGGACCTCTCCTGCGGATACGGCAAGGAACTCGTTCTCCACCATGTGGACTTTAAGGTATCCCGTGGTGAACTCATGTGTATTATCGGGCCGAACGGATGCGGAAAGTCGACCCTGCTCCGTACCATATCGCGAATCCTGAAGCCCCACCAAGGGAAAATTTCCCTGAATGGGAAAAATATCGCCAGGATAGGTCATAAGAATTTGGCGCAGGAGATTGCCGTTGTCTCCCAGACCCTTGAGTCTACCGACATGACGGTTCAGGAGTATATACTCCTTGGAAGACTTCCCTATTTCAGAAAATATCAGTTCTTTGAAACAAATAACGATGAGAGTATCGTACAAAAATATATGGAGTTGACCGATGCTCTCAAATTGAAAGATACCTTGATGAGTGAGATCAGCGGTGGGGAAAGGCAACTTGCTTCTATTGCCCGGGCCTTGACCCAGGAACCTGCTCTTTTGCTGCTTGACGAACCGACTTCCCATCTCGATATAACCCATCAGGCGCAGATTCTTGAGCTGATAAAACGGTTAAACAAGGAGTTAGGCCTTACGGTCCTTATGGCGCTCCACGATCTGAACCTTGCAAGCGAATACTCCAGCAGGTTGATCCTTCTCAGCAGTAAGGGCTCTATTCATAAAATCGGGAGCCCTGAAGATGTTATTACCTACAAGACAATCGAGGAGGTATACAAAACGGTCGTTTTTGTTGAAAAAAATCCTCTTTCCGGCAAGCCCTGCGTGTTCCTGGTGACAGGAGAGCATATGAGAGAGAAAAAAACATTAAAGTGTCCAAGTTGACCATGTGCATTTGCTGGTGCTCATACCTCCCAAGATTTCAGTCTCGAAATTTATTGGAATAGTAAAAAGGCGTACAGCGATTCGTGTCGGGAAACTCCGCTTGCTACCTGACTCATGAATCTGGAGGCAGGGAAAGCCAGGAACTTCCCTGGACGCTGCTGCGATCGCCCGGAAAGGAGTAGTTTCGGTACGCAGGCCGTGCGATCCTGATGTTGCTGCTCCAATTGCCGCCGCGAAGCGGCGTCCGAGTATTTTCCGGGCGGACTTGGCTTCGCGGCAATGAATATTCTCAGGGGCAGTCCTGGATATAGGTCCAGCCAAAATGGCCATAGGGGCCGGACGGTTTCCAGTGCGAATAGGCGATGTTATGACATTTCCAAACAGCGCCATTGCTGCTTCTTCGGTCATCAATATGGTAGGTAGTCCAGTTTTGATCCGGATCCCATTCAGGATAATCACAACCTCCGCTGCTGCCGTTAACCTTTATGGTAACGTGAGCGGATGTAACGGTTGCGCCGTCATTATCCAATACAGTTGCAGTAAGGCTGTATGTACCTGCGGCAACATTTTCCAGCGCAGCACTATACGGAGCGGTGAAATCCTTTCCCAAAGATTCATTTCCAACAAAAAACTCCAGGGAAATCACCGTGCCGTCCTGGTCCGTGGCGTCAGCGGCTATAAGGATGTCCGAGCCTTGCTCAAAAACATCGTTATCCGCCGGAGAGGTGATGGCAACCGAGGGGGGTATGTTGCTGTTGCCTCCGCAGGGACCCAATTCCTTCCATACACCCCATTTTCCGGTAGTACCCGGTTCCTCGTTTAGGGTCCACCACTGGGCTTCCCACTCCAGCCCATTATGCGATACCGTGTCTCCGCTCCAGTAAACGGTGGCCGCATTCCACTCCGGGGTTGTGCATACATCTCCCACAAGAATTTGAATTGGTGGAGACGTCCTGGAGGCTGATGCGTTGTCTGTGGCCTTCGCGGTAAGGATGTGGATGCCGGCCTCAACGCCGTACAAGGTGATGCTGAACGGGGTATTGTCGTCCACTCCAATAGAAACCGATCCCAAAAAGAACTCCACCCGGGTGATATCACCATCCGTGTCCTGGGCGTTTGCCTTGATAATCACGTTATCGCCGACGTCAAAGGTTTCCCCATGTGAGGGGCTGATGATGTTCACGGATGGGGGAATATTACCGCCTCCTCCGCCGTCACCCGAAAAACTGAACAAGGTATTGGTAAACTCAAACTCCTCCTGGGCAACACCGCTGCATTTTGCCTGGGCTGAGCCGCCGGGGCATCCCCCGTTGTCCCGGTTGGCGGACCAAAAGGAAAGCAGGGTCACAAGGTCACCCTGGCTCCGGGCCCAGTCCAGCAATTGAACCGTGTCCGAAATATAAAAACGTTCCGAAGGCACGTCGTTTTGACCTATCATGGGGGTTACACCGATTTTTGCGTCCACGCCGATTCCCTGCATTTGCTTGTAGGTGTTTTCCGCCGCATCAATGGCGTATTGTCCCATCTTGCCTTCCGGGTCGGGTGCGATCGAATCCCCGTAATCCATGGCCATGGGGTTCACCACATCAATCCTCACATTGTTTTTTTTTGCATTTTCCAGAACAAAGAGACCGTCGTGCGTGAGCCCCTGGGGCATGACCGGAAGGCAAAATGCCACCTTCAAATTCGGATTGGCCTCCTGCAGCCCTTTGATGGCCTTGTTGCGACGGTTAATGGAGGGTCGATCAGCGACCGCCCACCCCTCAATATCAAAATCAACCCACTTTAAATCATATCGGTCGATGACGGACTGGTAGGCCGCCTGAAGCTTTTTCACGCTGGAACACCCCATCGCCAGCTCTGTCCCGTTTGCGCCACCAAAAGAGAGAATCACGTCTCCACCCACACTGCGGATAAAATCGATCTGATCTCTGTACCAGTCATCCTCCACGGGGATGACCCCTCCCCAGGAAGGTTTGCACCCGCCCCCGCTTACCACAAAAGCGAGCGTGTAATATTTCTGTCCGGTTTTTTCATACATTTCCTGAATGGAAAAGGTGGGCCAGAGAAGCACGTCCACATAAGGTGCAAACACTTTGTCCGGAAACCCGGCATTAGCGGGGGTGGCGCTATAAATGCAAAGAATCATGGCGATAATAATCCCAACAAAAAAACGAACAGGTTGGGGTCTTGGGATCCCAAAAGCCCGGGGTGTAATCTTAACAGTGCGAAAAATCATGATTTATTCCTCCATACAGGTGATAAAAAATAGTAGAACATAATACCCCTTCGGAAAAAAATAAAAGCCTATCCAGGCGATTATCCACTTTCTGACGATACCATTCTCTCAACAAATCCGGTAACCGTTCATGGGTTCAACGTTCGAAGGTTCAGGGTTGTCTGTTCTACTCATTCCGCCGTTTTATACCGTCTGCCGGTGTATAAGCACCTGAAAGATGCCTCTCTTTATGATCTCTGATGCGGTATCGGTCTCTGTTCCTCGGTCACATATATGACTGTGCTTAAGCGCAGGATAAACGCTCCTGCATCAAAGCATGGGAACGAGAGCAACCTTTGAACCTTGAACCTCTGAACCCGTGAACGGTTAACAAATCCGTAAGAATATCAGTTCCAACAATCCAGACCCGGATCTCTTGGGTTTTTTTCAGATCAGGCCGTAATGACAACCTTTTTTGATGACATTGTAAACATGCCTTTCCGAGATCGGCTCCTGGAGCTGCACATCGAGAATCGCCTTGATGTCGAGGACGGAAAGGTATTTTTCCGCAACGTCACAATAAACTGATCGATTTGCCCGGTTTCATCCTTTGGTTTACGCCCTGCTATCCAGGCGGCAAAATAGTAATCAGCGGGTTTCTCGCGTGAAAGATTTTGCTTGAAATCACGCGCTAATGAATAAAAGGGCAGCTCAACTGCTTTCAGTTTTCAAACACCCTTCAATATGTTGTATGAACAATGCTGTTAACACACAAGCGGCTTTCATATATTGTCTTTCCTAAAAAAGCAAGGTCTTATCCCTCTATCCCTCACCTTCACATCCAAGTAAAGCTGCCGGTCAGAAAAAGTGGCTCAACAACTCGGAGAACAAAGATCACTTCTGCGACCTTGTATTTATTCCTGGCACGAATGATGGATGAAAAAGGCCTGAGTTATGACGATGGCAAGTCCATTATGAACAAGCTTTCTATGGGTTTAATATTAACCTGTCTCTTATTTATTCAAGAAAACGATTGACATGTCAGCAAAAAAGCTGCGATAATGCCGACTATGTTTACACGTGAGCTTAAAAAAATAACGACCTCGGCATTTTTGCTCGGACCAAGAGGAACTGGCAAATCTACCTGGATTCAAAAAAACTATAAAAACAACACTGTTGTTTACGATCTTTTGAACACCACGGAGTTAATCCGGCTCAGCCGAGAGCCATCCTTGCTCTATCAAGAAACCGCACACTTGACACCCGGCTCATGGGTTATAGTGGATGAAATTCAAAAAGTACCAACCTTGCTCAATGAAGTTCACAGGATCATTGAAGAGAAAAAAATCAACTTCATTTTATCTGGTTCGAGTGCGCGAAAATTGAGAAAAGCCGGAGTCAATTTACTGGCTGGCAGGGCTATTACCTACAACCTTTTCCCTTTAGTCTCTAAAGAAGTAGGCTTTAAACTTGACTTGAAAAAACAGATCGCTTTCGGTATGCTTCCCAGTTCTTTTTTATCCGCAAACCCCAAAAAATACCTACAGACATACACGGAAACCTATTTGAAAGAGGAAATCAGAGAGGAGGGGCTGACTAGAAATTTCGGTAATTTTACTCGATTTCTGGAAATCGCCGCCCGGCAAAACGGACAGCTTACAAATACAACTTCCATCGCAAGAGATGCAGGTGTGGCACGTCAAACCGTTCAGGGCTATTTTGACATTTTAATCGATACGCTCATCGGTTTTTGGCTCGATCCCTGGAAATTGAAAAGGGCAACCAAACAGGTGAGCCATCCAAAATTCTATTTTTTCGATTCCGGCGTAGTCAGGGCATTGTCCGGGCGGTTGCCTTATCCTGTCACGCCTGAAGAATCAGGACCATTATTTGAATGTTTTATGATCAACGAAATAAGAGCGTACCTTCACTACACAGAGTTAGACTATCCTCTGCACTTTTGGAAAAGCCAGGGCAACGTTGAAGTGGATATCATGCTTGAAACCTCAACAGGTTACATAGCCATCGAGCTGAAAAACGGCGTCAGGTGGGAGAAAAGGTTCAACCGGGGGATGCACAGGCTATCAAAGGAATTAGGCAAAAACAAAGTTGCCTGTTTCGGTGTCTTTGTGGGTGAAAGACAACTCACTATCGACAATGTTAGGATCTATCCGGCTCTTGAATTTTTAAGGCTTTTATGGGGTAATAAAATAATTGATGCGTAAATTGTAATAATGAAAAATTATTTCTTCCTCTTCCTTATCACATTTTCCGTGCCGGCAAGCAGCCTTTTGATATTATCTTTGTGGCGGTATGTAATAAATATTGATATTACAGCGGCACATGTTGTTATAACCGGTGAATTTGTTTTTATCCAGACAGCAATCGGCATGACCGCTGCTGCTGAAAGGGAACCGGCGGATACACGGTTGCTTGACAGGGCAACCAGCAGAAATGCCAGCAGAGCAGCCAGGCATGCAACAGGTGAAAGTACAAGAAAGCATCCCAATGCGGTTGCAACTCCCTTTCCGCCGCCTTTAAATTTCATATAGACAGGATACAGATGCCCCAAAAAGGCACAAAGTGCTGTAAGGCCAATAAATATTTCATATATTAGATGGCTTGGATAAGACATAAGCATTGCAAGATAGACCGGAACCACGCCTTTTAACACATCACCGGCAAGGGTGGCAAGCCCAACTGATGTCCCTGCAATACGTCTTACATTGGTTGCGCCTATATTACCGCTTCCTTCCTGTCTGATATCAACAGAAGCAAATATTCGGGTAAAAACAAGACCGAAAGGAATGGAACCCAGTAAATAGGCGAAAACAAGAAGTCCAAAATTATATATAAAATTCATATTTTCCATAAAAGTCGACCGCTTTGCTTGAAGAGCGCTCTGCTTAAAGAGTGCTACGCTTCAGGCCTTAAATTCGCCGCAGGCGGATGCTCCTAAAGGCCGCTTGTCACGGCGTAGCCAGAAGCGAAGCCTGGAAAGGCCGTTCATCAAATCCAGAATGGACACTCCCCAAGCCCTATCAGGGCGCTCTTTTAGTCCTGCCAGCCTGGCGTAGCCGTCAAGCTAAAAGGCTATGAACGTCGAACATCCAACGTCGAATATTGAATAAGGTATTCTGCCAATTTATAAACTGATTTATAAATAGGCAGAGCACTTCGGTTCTTCAGCATAAACTCACCGATTTCATCATTCGATGTTCAACGTTGGATGTTCGATGTCGGACGTTCAAAAAACGCTTTACTTCGCTATTTTCTATGAGTTCTGTGGTGGAAAAAGTTTTTTGCGATGCGATCAGGGTTGATGAACTCGTAAAAAATAGCGCCGATGGTGCCCGCAGGAAATGCCCTTGGGGTGCAAGGCGCAGTGGTTTTTCAGGGATGAGGCAATACATGTAATATGCCGAATTCCTGAAAAAGTGCTGCAACGCAGTATATGGGACTTTCTACGACACCATCAGGATTATAAAGGAGAACTTTTTTAAATGCAACCTGTGAAAATTGATGTTGAAGATGTCCTTGACCTGCATACTTTTAAACCTAAAGAGGTGCCTGACCTGATAGAAGATTATATTTTCGCGAGCCCTTAGGTAAAATCATTTCAGGATGCTCCACCTGAAGCCGGAGGCTGGGACGTCACACTGGTAGAGCTTAAAAAAGATTTCAATACTTCAAGGCTGGAGCAACAGTAACAGGTGATAACGGGCGGCAAAATAGGAGGTTCCCTTATGGAACAGGTTCAATATATCTCAGATGAAAACAAAAATGTAACAGGGGTGATTGTGCCTGTTGATCTCTGCAAAAAACTTGGAGTGTGACCCTTCTGCCTTTGAAGATTTAGCCTGGTGGATTGAAAAAAAATCGTAAAAAAAGCGCTACGGATTGTTAAACTGATCAAGGACATTCAACGTAGTTCATTTGAAGGTACAGGAAAGCCGGAACCATTAAAACATGAGCTGTCCGGTTGCTGGTCAAGACGGATCGACCGGGAACATCGACTCGTTTGAAGTCAAAAAAGATAAAAACAGAATATTAGCCTGCCGGTATCATTATTAAGGAACCCGCTTGTCTATTTTAACCGTTCCTGCCTGTCATGATAAATGCATTGATACATAAGTAATTTTGATCGTACAGAATTTTTATTTGTTTTATTTTGCTGCGGTAAAAATGCCGTCCGATAAAATTGTCTTATGTAAACCGCATTTATCACGCCAAACAGAAACTCGACTTGTGTGAAGCTGCGGTCTGATCTTATGCCCACCGACCTAAAAAGGATGTAATCAATTTTATAGCAATTAAAAAAGAAAAGGCAGTAACGCTATGTCCGCTACTGCCCTGTGTTTATGATAGTTATTTACTTTATTATGGACGTCCCGGAACCTGGACGTCCCGGAACCCAATAGTCTGCTATGCTGGTTGCCCTGATCACGTGCAGATGTGGTACCTGTGAACGCTTACGAATTTTTATTGCCTCGCTATATCGCTCTTGATAACCCAATAGAGTATATAGCCATATATACGGCTCAACCTCAAATTTATGCGAAAGTATATATTTTTTTATTTCGACTTCGTTACCCGGCAGCTTCTCTCCCCTAAAGGATAAGGATTACCGGGACACCTTCGGTCTATCTGCCTAAAGCAGTTCCAATAAAGCATCCGCCGCTTCCTCCGCCACCGCCACCACCACCGCCACCACCACCGCCACTGCCGCCGGTATCTTGACGCCAACCTGTCTTTATTTCTCCGCTTACCGAAGCGAAATTAATCCAGCCGATATTTTCTCCCCAGGCATAACCGCTGAACATACCAGTGGCAGGATCTATTGTGACTCCGGAGGTACTTGGTGCAAAGTTAATCCATCCTACGTTCTCCCCCCAGGCATAGCCGGAAAGGTTGCCGGAGCCGTCGTTAATAACTCCACCGTAATTTGCAGGACTCAGATTTATCCAGCCGATGTTTTCTCCCCACGCATAGCCTTCAACCGCAGAATCCGTTACGGTTACACCTGAGCCAAATGAGGGTTCAAAGTTGATCCATCCAGCGTTCTCCCCGTAAGCGTACTTGGAATAGTCATTATCAGGGTCGATGTTCCCTGCATATCCGGTACTGCAAAAAAGCAGTAATAACACTGATAAAAATACACCAAACGTTATTTTGTAAAACCTGTTTTTCATAATGGTTACTCCTTTGTATTGACTATTGACGATTTTCTCTTTCAATAATCAAATGTCAATTCTTCCTTCTTGCTGTTTTTCTGGAAGCGATGAACATAGCTGTTAATTCATTTGCTTCTTTTAACAATGGGTTAACAAGTTCTTTTTCCAATATTCCTTCATCGACAACAAACTCCAACCAGAAATACGATTCATCGATTTCTTCAATAACAATGCTCATCTTTGAAATAAAACTCGCCTTCGATTGCGCCACACAAACAGCTCTGTAATTGGAAGCCACTGATGTGGAACAACGAATCAACTGCCCTTTGATATGATTACCCGGATATGTATCAGGCAGCGCCATTGAAAGCTTGACACATCAATGTGCAAAGTCTTTTGTCCTCTTTTTTAATTCAGTGCCATCCATTTCATGCCAACTCTTTGAATTGACCATACCCGATTTTAGTTTGATCTTTTTTCAATCGCCAATCGCCAATCATCAATCGTCAATCCCTACCCCCCCTACGTTAAATAATCAAATGACTCAAATGATCAAATTGTCAATTGCCGCCACGCACCGGCCACATGTAGTGGAGGTTAGTCTTATAGTCGTAGCTAACGATGCCATCGTCCATGTACACGTTCCAGGCGCTAGTACTATCACCCTCATACGTAGTACTCGACCAGTGGGGGCGGACTGCACATCTGTAAATTGATGTCCTCCTGGAAGCGCTGGGTTAGCCTGAGTGGAATCAACCAGGCTTGCCAGCTCTTCCCTAGTGGGAAGCCGCCAGCCCCTGCGATCTGCAATACTAAGATTGCTGCAGTAATTAATAGCTCCCTGCCATGTTTTACGCCCATCTATATTGGCATTCCGTGCCCAGACAAGCCCTGTCTCTTTGTCCAGCACTGCATCTTCACCCATCACCAGCTCAAACCGGTCAGCAACAGGCAATATCTGGCTCCACGTAGGCGGGATCTGGTCAAGAGTCTTCATGGTCGGCCCGGGAGCTGAGATAGGCTCTAAGTCACCCGCTCCTGTTAGTCCCGGCATAAACAGACCCGCAGCAACAAAAACCACCATAACCGTCAGTACTAAAATAGATTTCCTCTGCTTTTTCATTTTTACTTATCTCCTTTGTTTGTTTTGCTCATATATTTTTTAAAAGAACAAAACCGTTATCGTTTACATGTAAATATCTATTCGAACATTACTGCCCTGCAAATACCATGCACAAGCAGATAGTGTTTAAATATATATTGATAGTTCATATAGTTGAGCGTGCCAACTTACAATGTACCTCACTGAGGTTCGTGTTTTTTCTTGTATTAAAGGACAAAAGGTTATAAAATATGAAAAAATTCGATGAAAAACGATAATCAAATGGCCACATTTGGAGAAAAACTTAAACAGGCACGTAAAGATAATAAAACAGCAAATCGAAGGCGTTATGAACCAATAGAAAAAGGCAAATTATGAAAGTACTTTCAATACCATACAGCGATGATCTTTTGGTCGCCACCGGCAAATTAACGTAATTGATGCCATGCTTACAAAAAAGAAAATGCTCAATCTTTTAACAAAAAAACATGAACATGTTTGATACGGGAGGTGGATTATGCCGGAAGCAAGCTATAACCAAGTCATATCCGAGATAAAAACATTAAATTTATCAGACCAGCTTCGTCTTTTAGAAGAAATGACAATGCTTATTCGCAAAAAGACAAGCAAAACCGGGGTCCGAAGCATTTTGGAGCTAAAAGGAAAAGGCAAGGATATTTGGAAGGAGCTTAATGCAAAAGCGTATATTGATGAGGAAAGATCATCGTGGAATGGATAAACGATCTACGGGGGAAAACGGTCGGCCTTGATACTGCACCGCTGATTTATTTTATTGAGGAAAATCCTGCTTATATTGAAACTGTACGGGTTTTCTTTGAAGCAATGGACAAGGGAGACTTTTTCGTTGTCACATCAACCGTTACCTTACTGGAAGTGCTGGTGCATCCATTGCGCAACAATAACAGAGAACTTGCAACAGAGTATCGGGACATTTTGCTCAATTCGAAACTTATGACATTAGAAGTCTCAAACACCATTGCAGAACAGGCAGCCGGGCTCAGGGCAGCTCATGATATCCGCACACCGGATGCCATTCAAATCAGTGCGGCATTAAACGCAGGCGCAACACATTTTTTTACCAACGATATCAGATTGCCCGAAATTCCATCTATACAGATTCTTTCCCTTGATTCACTAATCTGAACTCAAAATTTTTTTCTATGGTTTAAAACCGTATTACCTGAATGCGGTTTTTTATAAAGCGGTTAAAAATGTCCTATGTTGAAATTTTTGAAAAATCAGCAAATTTCCCAAAAAGTGCTGCAATGCAGCCAAGGAGTGCCAGCCTGTTGTTTTGAATTTTCTTGTTTTCAGCCATAACCATTACCCCGTCGAAAAAAGCATCCACCACATCACGCAGTGAAGCAATATCAAGCAGGGCCTGGTCGAAAAATCCTTTAGTCATTTTATCTGAAACACTCTTTTCAACTTTCTGATATGCGGAAAAAAGCGCAAACTCGCTTTCATGCTCGAAGAGTTTTTCGTCCACTGTCCCAGTTATAGCTGCTGTTATTTTATTACCGGATTTTTTAATAATATTAACTACTCGTTTAAAAGTAATTGCCAGGGGCTCAAAATCTTTCTCAGCCTTTAGCCTTTCCAGTGCAACTGTCCTGTTGTAGACGTCCGGCACATTATCTGCTGAAGCGCTGATAACAGCGGCTATTACATCTTTTGAATATCCTTGTTCAACCAGAAGACGAGCCATGCGGTTTTTAAGAAATGTGTAAATCTTTTCAGCCACATCACCTTTTACCTTTATCCCTTTTGCGCTGAAAAGCTTTAAACTTTTTTCAATTATACTCCTTATTGAAAATAAAAATCCTTTATCATTTATGATCTGAATAATACCAATGCCCTGGCGCCGCAATGCATAAGGATCTGAAGCACCGGTGGGAATAAGGCCCACACTGAAACAGCCGCAAATTGAATCAATCTTATCTGCAATACTAAGGACTGCACCTGTAATCGTTTCCGGAAGCGCTCCTCCTGAACGAGTAGGTCTGTAGTGTTCCTCAATGGCAGTAGAAACCGTAGGGAGCTCTCCTGCCATTGCTGCATAAACCCGTCCCATAACACCTTGCAGTTTTGGAAATTCAACTACCACATGGCTCACAAGATCAGTTTTGCACAGTGTTGCAGCTCTTGCTGCCTGCATCTTAAAATCAGGCGCACCTTTTTCTAATTTAAGACCAGGGTCAACACTTTCTGCTATAGATTCAGCAATACTGCGCACCCGCATAATTTTATCATACATAGACCCCAGCTTTGCCTGAAAAAGAACGCCGTTTAATTTTTCCAAACGCTTTTCATTAGACATTTCCAGATCGCTATCATAAAAGAATTGAGCATCTGCAAGGCGCGCTCTGATTACCCTTTCATGTCCTGTTGTAACCAGGCCCATATCTTTTGTGATGGTATTATTCACGGCGATGAAACAGGGCATGAGTTTTCCCCTTTCATCTATTACTGCAAAATATTTTTGATGCTCCCTCATAGCGGTAATAAGAATTTCGCTGGGAAGACCAAGGAATTTTGTTTCAAACCTTCCCACCACCGGTACAGGATATTCAACAAGATTGGTTACTGTGTCCAGCAGTCCTTCATCCGGCAGAATCTTGCCCCCGGCACTTCCCGCAGCCTTGATGATTTCAAGCTCAATCAACTTCCTGCGCTGTTCGATATCAACTATCACATTAACACTGCGCATTATTTCAACATAATCTTCAGGGTTGCTGATCTTCACACGGGCAGGGTTCATGAAGCTGTGACCGTATGTGTGTCGTCCGCTTTTAATGTTTTCCAGCTTAAAGGAAATGATCTTGTTTCCTAAGAGAGCAACGATTGAATGAATCGGTCGTGCAAAGGCAATGGAAAGCTCCGCCCATCGCATGGTCTTGGGGAACGGAGTTGAGAGAATCACTTCGGGCAGAATACTGCTGAGCAGTTTGCGCGAGGAAACACCTCTTTCCGTCTTTTTTGCGCAAAGGTATGTACCCTTTTTGGTCTCCTTGACGGTTATCTTACTTAAAGGAATCCCGGCCTTCTCTGCAAATTTTTCAGCAGCTATTGTAGGTCTGCCTTTTTCATCAAATCCGACTTGCTTTGGAGGCCCTGTAATTTCCATTTTTATGGATTTTTGCCTGGCAGCAACATTTTCTACCTTTACGGCAAGCCTCCTTGGGGTACCATATATTTTCAAGTCCCCATAATCAATACGCGCCTGGCTCATTTTTTGTAGAAGAGCTGAAGAAAGCGCTTTTAAAGCCGGCTCAATATATCCTGCCGGAATCTCTTCTGCCCCTATCTCAAGTAATAGATTTTCCATTTCTTAATCCTTTTTTCAACAGCGGAAACCCGAAAGCTTCTCTCTGCTTTAAATATTCTTCTGCACACCTTCTTGCAAGGTTCCTTATCCTGCCGATATAACCGGTTCTCTCCGTGACACTTATTGCCCCCCGAGCATCAAGAAGATTAAAAGTATGTGAGCATTTCAGGCAATACTCATAGGCCGGAAGAACCAGCACATCTTCGATTATACGCAGGGATTCAGCCTCATACTTATTAAAAAGATCCAGGAGTGTATCAACATCCGCTTTTTCAAAATTATACGTTGACTGCTCAACTTCCTGCTGGTGATGCACATCTCCGTAAGTGACATCTTTGTTCCACTTCAGATCATATACATTGTCTACCCCTTGCAGATACATGGTGATCCGTTCCAGTCCGTATGTAAGTTCCACAGAGATCGGATTGAGTTCAATACTGCCGGCCATCTGGAAATAGGTAAACTGTGTAATTTCCATGCCGTCAAGCCAGACTTCCCAGCCCAGTCCGGATGCACCAAGAGTAGGAGACTCCCAGTCATCTTCAACAAATCTTATATCATGGTCAAGCGGGTCAACCCCTATAACCTTCAGACTCTGAAGGTACTGTTTTTGAACATCGAAAGGAGAAGGTTTCAATATTACCTGGTACTGGTAGTAATGTTGAAGCCGGTTCGGATTTTCACCATAACGACCATCCGTTGGCCTCCTTGACGGCTGAACATAAGCGACCTTCCATGGTTCAGGACCAAGGGCTTTTAAAAGTGTAGCCGGATGAAACGTTCCGGCACCTACCTCTAAATCGTAGGGTTGAACCATGACACATCCCTTGCGTGCCCAGAACTTGTGCAGCGAAAGTATAACATCTTGAAAATACATTTACATTACTCCTGTTTTTAATCCATTAGAATCTATTTTTACATCAAGAAGGCAGGCTCCTTTTCTGGTTGTAAGCGATTCTTTCCATATTACCTTTAATTTGTCAATGTCATCTATTTCACCCAGCGCCCATATGCAACCGCCACCTCCGGCTCCTGTGAACCTGGCGCCACAATTATTCTTAACTGCTGAATCAACGAGCTTTTCCCCCATATCATCAAGCACTCCAGGAGTCATTTTTTTTCTGATGACTATTTCTTTATTCATTGCCGCCGAAGCTTTTTTATAATTTTTTACGCTAATAGCGTCAATAAACTTTTTCGTGTTTGTAACAATTTCCGTCCAAAATCTGCGATATTTGCCTGAAAGAAACTGGCTGATCCACATTCCGTTAATATTTTTTGACTCATGGGGATTACCGCAGTAAGCTAGGAGCAGATGCTTTTCGAATTTATTAAAATATGATTTATTGACAACAGTCTCTTTTCTGAAAACAGACCCGGGATTTGTTGTTTGCCAGTACCACGCGTTAACGCCGCCGAAAGAAGCTGCAAGCTGGTCCTGTCGACCACATGGTACTCCGGCTACACTTTCCTCTAATGCATGTGCCAGTAGAGCGACTTTTTTCTTAAATTTCCATGTAATCGCTTTTTTTTCTGAAGCCGCTAAAAACGCTGCAACAAGGGCTACTGCAGCTGCAGATGATCCCCCCAGAGCACTTCTTGGCGGTGATGACGAATCAATTACAATATGAACACCTTCAGCCCTGAAATAGGCTGCAATTGCAAACATCAACCCAAGCGGATGGTTAAACGGCGCCCTGTCGGGAGAATAATCCGCACTTTTAAAGCCTCGTGACGTAACTTTTATACGGCCTTCTTTATAGGGAAAAAGGCTTACAAGTGTTCGAAGATCAAGCGCTATATTAAAAGTGCACGGATCAAGATATCTGAGCGGATAACTAAAAGTGTCGATATCAAGTGACCCGCCCATATCGATTCTGCAAGGAGCCGAAACTTCCACCGGTTGTATTTCAAGTTTTTTTCTTAAACTGGTAAGCATGATAGGCCTTTAAACCCTTATCTGGCGGAGGAATTTCAGGCTCCTGGGTTCTTTTTCAAGGTGATAAGGGACAAAAGCTTCCAGAAACTTAAGCCCTTCATTTGAGGCTTGAGGAGCAAACCTGATCCTTTTTGCCTTTGTTAAATCTTGTTTTTCAATCCAGAGAAGCTGTTTAATTGTTCCTTTTGAAAGAACTATCCTTTTTGAAATATTTTGAGAACAATTTTGGCAAACAAGTCCGCCCCTTGCAAGATCAAAGATTATTTTTGGTTTTTTTATTTCTTCCAACTGCGTTTTGCATATACTGCACTCTCTTAAATTCGGGCTGTGACCGGAAATAGCCATAAGTCTCATCTGAAAGAGGATGCTCAATGCATCTTCAGACGTGTTGCCGAAATCGAGTTCGCCAAGTACATACCTAAGCAGATAGTAAAGCTTTGATTGTTTTTCGTTTTTCTCCATCCATGCATTGATAAGCTCAGACCAGTAGCTCGAATACGCAGTCTTTTTTATATCCGCCCTGATTTCTGAAAAGGGCTGCTTCAAAACAGCTTCCTGCAATACCGGAAGTCCTCTGCCACGGGCCGAGCCATATACTATATCTAAAACAGAAAAAAGTTCAAGAATGCCTGAAAACCGTTTGGTACTTTTTTTTGCGGATTTTGCAATAACAGAAACTTTACCCTGATTTAACGTAAAAAAAGTAATGATAAAATCATAGTCTCCAAACTCGATGCGTCGAAGCATAATGGCGGGGGTAGAAAAGGCCGGCATGTGTCTATATACCGAGAAGAGCCGTGGCTATAAAAAAATAAAAAGAAACACTGATTACGTCTATTGCCGTTGTAACAAAAGGGCCTGTAGCTACTGCCGGATCAATATTTATCTTTGCAAAGGCCATTGGAACAAGCGACCCAACCAGTGCTGCAACAGCCATGGAAGAAATAACTGCAAGGCCTACTGATATAGCGAAAGCAGCCGTACTGTATCGAATCTGTGCAACAGCAGCAATCAGAAAACCATAGACCAGTCCCAGAATACAACCCACAGTCAGTTCTTTTAATACAACAGTCCATATATCTCGTGTGTTAATACGTCCGGTGGCAAGTCCGCGAACAACAATGGTGGAAGACTGAGTGCCGATATTTCCACCCATTCCCATGATAACCGGAATAAAAGCCGCAAGGTAAGCATATCTGATTAAGCTCTCTTCAAAATGGCTGATAATAAAAAAAGCAATCATTCCTCCGATGCAGCTTGCAAAAAGCCATGGAAGGCGTATTCTTGTGCTTTTTAGAACTGATTTGGTTTCAACAAATTCCTCTCCGACACCTGCCATTTTCAGTATATCTTCCGTCGCTTCCTGCCTGAAAATATCAATAACATCATCTACAGTGACGATACCTACAAGTCTGTTTGTTTCGTCAACTACAGGTACGGCCAGGATGTCATAACGGGCGACGATTTTTGCTACTTCTTCCTGATCCATGTCTGTCTGAACAGAAAAAACGTCCGTTGCCATAAAATCTTTAAGCGGTGTTTGGGGGGGAACGACAACGAGTTGCCTTAATGAACTGACGCCCGTCAGCTTGCCATATTCATCTACTACATAAAGATAAAAGGGCATTTCAACATCCTGATGCTCTTTTTGCAGCGACTCGATTGCCTCCTTTGCTGTTGTATCTTCTCTCAAAGCGATAAAATCGGGAACCATGATACCGCCTGCGGTATCATCATCATACCGAAGCAGGCTTTCAACCTCTTCTGATCCCTCCTTTTTCATTTTCTCAAGGATGGTGTCGGACATTTCATCGGGCAAACGCCCAATCAAGTCTGCTACATCATCAGTGGGCATGGTTTCCAGGGTTTCGACGATCTCGTCTAACTCCATCCCTTCAACAAAATTTAAAAAGATATCTTCTTCGAGTTCGCTGAAAAGGACACCCTTTTGTTCCGTGTCCTTTATCATATCAAAGAGCCTGTGCTGGTCAGAAAGGGATAAAGAAGGGAACACTGCCGACAAGTCGGCTGCATGTGTTTTGTTCACAATGTTGAGAAGATGGGAGATAGCTCCCCGTCTAAGCAGCCGCTTTATGCTGTCAACAAGTATTTTGTTTCGGTCACCTTGCATAGTTTTTATGTCAGGGAATCTTTATATTAACAACCTGTCCTCTCTTTTCCGGCATCTCTATGGATTCGTTATTTAGCAGCAATTGAATTCCAGCTGCATTTCCTATAAAAAGATTATAACCCAAAGTTGCTTCCAGCTCTACCTGATCGCCATGTTTTAGATAATATTCATTGGATTTTTGGTCATCAATTATGATCTTCATCCAGGTTTCTTCAATTGCCGTTATTTTTAAAACTAGCTTTTCCGGCTTTTTATCAATCTGAACGATTGCGGGTTCCGTATCATATTGAGGCTCAAAAGTGGCTTTCCCCTCGTTTTCAATATCTGCAGGTTGCTCTATATCTGTTTTCAACAGATCAGTTGATGAAGATCTTTTTTCTACAACAGATACAGCAAAAACAGACAGAACAATAAGACATAATAATGCTACGATACAAAACGATAAACGCAGCCAGAACCTTCCAGCAAGGATCTTTAAATCGGCTTCCGACTTCCCAAACTTATGAACGACCTTAAGTCGCATTTGGTAACGCCGGATTGCTTCATCCCCATCTGCACCGATTGCTTTTGCAAAGGCACGTAAAAACCCTTTTACGAAAACCTCATCAGGCAGCTTATCATGATTTTCCCCCTCAATAAGAAGAAGATTATCTATCCTGATCATGGTTTCATCTGCCACGGTTTCAAGGCTGATGCCCTTCGTTAGACGTATATCCTGAAGGTAGCGCCCAAATGAAAGTGACTTCTTGTCTGTTGCCATAACATTCATCTTATAATTTTAATATGAGACCGGCTTTTCAGATCCTTAAGCCATGAGGCATACTTTATGTTAACAGTGTCTTTGTATAGTTTCTGCGAAATCTCAGAGGTGGATTCTTCAAGGGTTTTCCATGGAGATCTTTTTATTTCCTGAACATAAAGAATTTGATATCCCCGGTCCGTATCAAGCACGGGAGTGTATTCACCTTCCTTAAGTACTTTTACTGCTTCCTGCAATTGGGGTGAAAGGTCTTTGACCTCAAACAGGCCTAAATCTCCTCCTTCTGAGGCCAGTGGTGAATCAGAGTAAATCCTTGCCAGTTTATCAAAAGCTTCTCCCTGTTTCAGCTCACTCAAAACAGCTTCTATTTTATTAAAGATCATAAGTTTTTCAGTTTCATCTGCATTTGCGGCAACTTTCATAATAATATTTCTTAAGTGATACCTCTTTTTTCCGGAATATACGTCTTGATGATTTTTGTAATACGTCTTTATATCTTCCGATGTAATTACAATCTTTGATTTCACTTCACGACTTATCAGCTTTTCCCTGAGAATCTCTCCTTTAATTTGTTTACGATACTCTTCTAAAGTTAATCCCTGTCTTTTTAGTTCCTCTCTTAACTCTTCGTCTGTGATAAACCTTGTTTTTTTAATCCCCTCAATTGCATTGTTTATTTCCTTGTCGCTCACGGATATTTTGTACCGTTTTATTTCCTGATCTGCAAGTTTCTGCTCGATAAGCATGTTCAGGAAATCCTCCCTGAGTTTAAAGAGCATTTGACGCTCCTTCTCATATGAGTAATTGGATGCCTTAATGCTATCGACATAGGGTTTAATCGTCTGGTTCAAATCGTAAAGCAGGACAATTTCATCATTTACCGTCGCTACAATCCGATCAACGACTTTAGCTCCCCATGCCTTTTGACTATCGGAAAAACAATAGCAAATGAATAAAAACATACATCCTGCAAAAAACACCAGATGTTTTAATGTTTTTTGGCCAATCACAATAGATACGGTATTACCTCTGTATTTCATGAAGAAAGAATTGTTTCCCACTGTTTTTCATTAATTTCAATAGAGAATTTTTTATGTATTTGTTCTATCCACGATTGATAAATTTTTTCTATCTTTATTCTGCGTAAATGTTTTACTATTTTTTCGTTCAAATCCTTTGCCCTGTTTACCGAATCCAGCTTAAAATTGGACGCTTTATAATTCTTGTCATAATACCTTGAAATATCATCAGCGGTAATAACTATCTGGGCTGATAGTTCTTTTTCTATCAGCTTTTCTATCAGCATTCGAGTTTTTAACCCTTTCTTCCAGGCTTCATAGGAAACAGCATATTCAAGTAATATCTCTTCAAAAACGTCTTCAGGGTAATCGCTTTTTATTTCCGCTACGTTTTTTTCAACTTCTGATTCCAGAATAGAAATATCCAGTTCCCTGGCTCTTTCAAGAAGAACCATCTCTTCGGTTATCTGGTTTAAAAGCCTTATTTTTGCGTCTTTTAATGCAGATGAGTCCTGCAAAACGTTATGCGGAAAAGCAGCCTTGGCGATTTCAAAAGCCTTATGGAATTCAAGCACTGTTACAACTCTTTCTCCAACACGAATCAAGTATTCATCCTGATCTTTTGATTCCGGTTTCGGACATGATGTTAAAACACAAACAGCTAATAACAAAACTGCCAGCGTGATTATTTTTTGTAAGTATTTCATTTTTAATTGATGATCTCCTGCTTTCTACAAAACTTTCAACCGTTGATGGACTCGTAAAAAATAGCACCGATGGCTAAGTAGAAAGTTCCATATACAAGGCGCAGTGGTTTTTCAGGGATGAGGCAATACATGTAGTATGCCGAATTCCTGAAAAAGTGCTGCAACGCAGTATATGGGACTTTCTACGACGCCATCAACCGTTAACACGTTGTGCAATTTCTTTCAAGATTTTTCTGGTTTGACCCACAAGACCGTTAAAGCTACTGTTAGAAAGCCTGGCTTTGAAAATATAGTCCGGCGAAAGCTCATAAAGCTTTTTATTTGAAACAACAACATCAGCAATGCCAGGCGGATTTTTTTGATGCGCTGCTGAAAAATGCAGCACCAGCTTTCCCCCTGTCAGGTCGAGCCGCTTTACTCCTGCTTTTACTGATAACACTTTGAGCATGATTTTTAAAAGAAGATTGGCACCTTCCCGCGGTAAAGCGCCAAAACGGTCAACCAGTTCAGCTTTGAAATCCGCTATCTCACTTAACTCAGCCATTTTGGTCAGACGGCGGTAAGCTGAAAGCCTCTGATCAATATCAGGGATATACGTCTCAGGTATAAAGCCGGATATTATAATATTAATTTCAGGTTCCAGGGATTCTATAACAGGTTTGCCCTTCAGTTCGGACACTGCGTTTTCCATAAGCTTTAAATACATTTCATATCCTACTGCGGCAATATGACCGGATTGTGAAGCTCCCAGAATAGTTCCTCCACCCCTGATCTTCAAATCACTCATAGCTATTTGAAAACCGGCACCCAGGTCGCTGTGTTCCATCAGCACCTTAAGACGTTTTTGTGCATTCTTTCCCAATGTGGTTTCATCAGGAATAAAAAGGTATGCATAAGCCTGTTCATCAGATCTTCCCACACGACCGCGTAACTGGTACATCTGGGCCAGCCCAAACCTGTCCGCCCTGTTAACGATTATTGTGTTGGCTGAAGGAATATCAAGGCCTGACTCTATAATTGTTGTACAAACGAGCATGTCAATTTCTTTATTCATAAACATGAGCATAACCCGCTCCAGTTCATTCTCATCCATGCGACCGTGGGCTACATCCAGCCGGACTTCAGGTATCAGTTTTTTTAATTTGCCTGCAATTTTCCAGATGCTGTGAATGTTGTTATGAACAAAATAAATCTGTCCTTTTCTTCTCAGTTCTTTTCTCACGGCTTCCGATACGATTGCATCATCGATTTCAGAAATATATGTTATTATCGCCCGGCGATACTCAGGCGGTGTTGAGATAACGCTTATGTCGCGTATTCCCATAAGAGACAAGTGAAGTGTTCTTGGTATCGGAGTCGCGGTCAGGGCCAGAACATCTACATTATGTCTTATTTTTTTCAGTTTTTCTTTGTGCTTAACGCCGAAACGTTGTTCTTCATCAAGTACTAAAAGGCCGAGATCCTTAAACATGACATCTTTAGAAAAAAGCCTGTGAGTGCCTATAACAATATCTACCTTTCCTACCTTTAAATCGCTGATGATTGCACGCTGCTCTCTTTGGGAACGGAATCTGCTCAGACACGCAACATTAACAGGGTATCTTTGAAACCGTAAAGAAAATGTATCAAAATGCTGCTGCGCAAGCACAGTGGTCGGAACCAGTACGGCAACCTGCTTTCCGTTAAATACTGCCATAAACGATGCACGAAGGGCTACTTCCGTCTTGCCATATCCTACATCACCGCATATGAGACGGTCCATCGGGGTTGTCTTTTCCATATCGGAAAGTACATCATCTATGGCATTAAGCTGATCCTGGGTTTCTTCATAAGAAAAACCCGCCTCAAAATCGTTGAGAGAACTTTCCATGGCCTCAAAAGCAAATCCTTTTTCAATTTTGCGTGCAGCGTAGAGTTTAAGAAGCTCTCCTGCAATCTTTTCCGCTGTCCGTTTTATACTATCTTTAACCCGCGCCCATGATTTCCCCCCCATTTTATCGAGAACCGGTTCAATACCGTCTATTCCCATGTACTTTTGAACCATATTCATGCGATCTACGGGAAGATAAAGTTTATCTGCATTTTTATATATAATAAGGAGAAAATCGTTAGTTGATCCGTTTATTCTTAATTTGATAAGGCCTTCATACCGGCCTATTCCATGCTCAATATGTACAACAAGATCTTCTTTTTTCAAATCTTCAAATGCAAGGAGTTTTGCATGAGCGCTCTTTTTTTGTTTCAACCTGCTGCGGCGTTTTGTACCGAATATTTCATTTTCCGTTATCACTGCAAGTGATTCATCAGGCCAGACAAATCCTGATGAAATCCGGCCAAGGCAGATGAATGCAAAACCATTACCCTGCGCAATATCGGAAAAACCGTCAATTTTTTCCAGCTTAATATTATAAGGCGCGAGAAGTGATATCAGCCTGTCGGCCTGGGGTCTTAAATGACAAACAATAAGCGTGTTTAATCCGGATTGTCTATTATCACTGACCCATTGGGCAAGGGGCAAAAGAAGTCTTTCTTTTTCCACGTGAGTTTTAAGCGCCAACCTCACATCGGAGTTGTCATGCGTTGAAAGGGTATATTGCAGCGGTTTTTGGTTTTTATCACTTTGTTCTCTCAAAATGGGAAGCATTCTAAGGGCGACAGGTTTTTTCTTTAATAGCGTACAGGTTAGATCCTCCCAGTTTAAATAAAGGCTTTCAGGCTCGACACACAGGCGTTTTTCATTGCACGCCAGAGTATAATTTTTAGATGTCTGTGTTTGCAGTTCAACTGCAGCTTTATTAAGTTCTTCAGGTTCAGTCTGAATAAAAAGAGTGTTTTCCGGCAGATAATCAAACAAAGTATCAAGAGAAGGATAAATCATCGGAATCAGGCTCTCAACTCCTGGAAATAAACCCTCATTCTTAATACGACTGATAATCTTTCTGACACTGGATACAGGGATATCAAGCTCTGATGCCCGCTGCCTTATCCTGCTTATTATCAAAGGAATACGTTTTTTAAGTAAAACAGCTTCCCTTGCAGGAAGTATAATGGCTTCTTTAAGATTTTTAATTTTTCGCTGGCTTGCAGCGGAAAAAGATCTTATGGAATCAACCGTGTCCCCAAAAAATTCAATTCTCAGAGGGTCAGGATACATGGGAGAAAAAATATCCATAATCCCGCCTCTTATTGAAAAGTCGCCTGGCTCTTCTACAATTGCAGTTTGCGCATATCCGCCGAAAATCATCTTTTCGATCAAATCATCCCGCTGGATTTCTTCATCCACCATAATCAGCTCGGCAAAGTCGCTGATTTCTTTTCGGGGAATAATTTTCTGCAACAGCGCTTCAACAGTTGTCAGAATTATAGACGGCACATCGCCTTCAATCAATTGATAAAGTGTCCGGATTCTTCTGGCTGCTGTTTCGCTATGATAAGAAAGAAACTTAAACGGCAAAATATTATAAGGAGGGAAATAAAGCAGCCCGGTTTTATCTTTTTGTGCAAAAAACCTCAGATCTTCCAAAAGCCTTTCTGCATATTTTTGAGAAGGCGTCAGCAGAAAAACGGGGCCCTTATGTTTTAAAAATATCTTTAAGATTAAGTATGCTTTAGCGGATTCTTCCAATCCTGTGCATTCAATTACCTGCTTTCTTTCAGATATTTTATCAATTAGGGTTTCAGTCCTGGTTTCAATTGAAATTTTTTCTTGATTTGGATTCATAAACAAAGTAGTTGTGTAGTAGTTTGCCACAAAGTCACGAAGGCACTAAAATTGTTTTAATCGTTCACGCCCATTCGGAATAAAAAGGCTTCTCAATCTCCGTCTTGTAAGCGTTTACAGGTGCTGCAAATGTGCGTGATCATGGCGATCAGCTATAGTCTGCTATGCTGGTTGCCATGATCACGCGCAGATGCGGTGCCTGTGAACGCTTACAATTTTAGCCGACGTAGCTCAGTTGGTAGAGCAGCTGATTCGTAATCAGCAGGCAGGCGGTTCGACTCCGCCCGTCGGCTCCATACATTCAAAAGGGATTACGGTTATTTAAGCCGCAATCCCTTTTTTCTTTTAAACCATAAATCTCGGCAAATCAAGGCAAAACAGCGCATTTTTTTGTACACTTTGGACACACTTTTTTAGTCACAACTAAAACGGGGAAAGTATATGGAAGGTCATCTTATGTCTGGTCATGTGTTATGGTGAGCTCGACATAAATAGTGATTTGTCAACATTTGATGGCGTCTACTTAGCACCCCAAGGGCATTTCCTGCGGGCACCATCGGCGCTACTTTTTACGAAACCATCAACATTTGGTTATCAGTGCCAGGATTATCTATAAAATATTCTGGCTTTTTCAGTGCACTCCCTTGCCGTTTTTTTTATATTAAGCCACAGAACTCCCCAAATCAAGGCAATTTAGACTCTTTTTGCGTAAAGTTTTCAGAAAGAATTTTGAGAGCAATATGGAAAAGGAACGTTTGATCTTTCGCAGCCGTAGAAAATTTTGCTATTGTTTAATAAATATCAATATAATGGAATGACCGGGTCTGTGCTGGCAATTTTTATGATACCTTTGTCAAAAACTAAAAACGCCATGGCTTTCCCGGTCTGAGCGCACATTTGTTCGGCATAGCGGAAATCTATATTTGTATCTTAAGGGTGAAGATATCCTTCATTTGGTTAAAATGATTGTCCAGTGAATAAATTTCACAATTATTTTGTTTTGCATTTTGGGCGATTATTAAATCTGGCATACCAATACCATTCAGCCCATTTTTGAGGCATTTGTACTGATACTCAATGATTTGGCTCCAATTAATGGACAAATTCAACCTGTTGATATTTAACAATAAATTAATCAGTTTTCTTTGGTTTTGAACTTTTAAAAAGGGTATCAGCTCTGCCAGGATTAGATCATTCGTTATAATGAGATTTTCATCAATAAAGAAATCAAGTTTTTCAGAATTATTTCCTATTCTGAAATACTCAATCCATACTGAAGTATCCACTAATACTGACATTGACGTCCTCTGATTGTATTTAAATCAATGCCTAAATCGATTTTTCCTTTAAATTCTTTTAACTCCGCAATTTTTGATTTTCTGATTAATTCTTCCAAGGCTATGATAATGACTTTGGTTTTTGTCTTAGTATGGGTGGCTTTCATGACTTCATATGAATGCAATGAAAATATAAGTTTTTTTGTAACTACTCACGTAGTCAGGCTGAAGTTGTTCACACTGAAAGCTGAAGGGGTCATTAGAGCACGATTGCAGTACTTTGGCGGAATGTGATTCTTGCATCAAACATGTCTTTTAAATGCGCTTTTTCCTAACAGTCTTCAGCCTTCAGCCTAGCCACCTGAGTAGTTACTTTTTTTAGAGAATTACTCCGAACTTACGATTTCATAGAATACAGTATGCTCGGCCCTGTCTTTTAAAGGGATTGCGGAAATCAGGCGGGCGATTTCGACAGCAGCAATGGTTACCGTTTCGATCACGCCGTACTGGCCCTGGGGGAGAAGCCCATCCAAGAGATGAATCGGCTGTCGCGTGGCAATGACCTTTATAAATTCCGTATCTTTCCTGTGACCGGAAAGGGTTGAAACCTGAAGTTTTAAAACATCATTCCGATCCGCTTCAGAAGGGATCTGATACTGCTTAAGGGCTTTTACATAGTTGTTTTTGCGAAGCCGGTTGGGATAAAGAACGATCACACTGCCGTCTGCGGCAAAGTTTAGAACGGATATAAAGCTCGGTTTTGTCGCTTTTACCTGTATAATCATCTCATCCCCTGAGTGATATACCTTTTTATTAAGCTTGACGTTGACCTGGTAATAGGGATCAGGTTTGCCTTTTTCAGGTTTGACCCGTGCTTTGATGGTAACACGATAGGCAACCGAAGGAGGACGTCTTTTAGACTCACGGGTCACATCCGCATCCCAGCTCAGTATTTCCTCGTCAATAATGCGACCGTAGGAAACGGAGTGAATAAAGTCGGCAGCCAGCATGTTGTTGTGGATAAGGGTTTCAGCCTGGACAGACACGCCACAGACTTCCTCGATGGCATTTTGGCGTGCCCGTCTCAACGCCAGGTTCTGGGCCTCTTCAGGGGTGAGATTGGCAATGGCAGCTACACCTGTTGCGGTCACAACCTTTCCATCCGAAGCCGAAACTCCTTCGGCAAGAGCGAAAAGAAGAAAAATAATAAAAGATATTTTCAAGATTAAATGTTTTTTCATTTATATCTCACAAGGACCTGGCTTTGGTTATAGGTCTTAAATGTGGGGGTCTGTTTCCGTCCTGAATGAAGCGTCCTGGCCATGTATGGAACGTGGTCACTGATATAAGATGAGATTTCGCTTATGGTAATATTATTATCTTTGTTTACATCTGCCTTTCCGGTGAGCCCAAGGAGGAAATAATATGTAAAAAGGCCGTGTCCCTTTACCGGATACCAGCTCGAAAGCTCTGTTCCTGCCGATGAATTTATAATGGAGGTGTTTTTTAATGCAACAAGGGGATTTTTAACAATAATGCCCACAGGACTCGCTTTTTTAAAAAGGGTTGCACCTGAAAAACATGCGTCGGTAACAACCGTGATCGATTTAGCTTTGAGCTTTGCCAGGTTACCGTAAAGCAGCTCAAGGGGGTAGCCGCTTATACCGACATTATTGGGGTTGCCGTCAACAGGCAGGATATATCCTTTTTTCGATTCAAGGCTGGGAGCACCGTGACCTGAATAATATACGAACACATCGGATTTGCCGGGGGTTACGTAATCAAAAAGCATGCCCTTATAATTTCGGGCAGAGCCGAAGGTGTTTTCAAATGTCCCCTTTGTTGCATTCGTCCTGAATATGATATTGCCCTTTCTGTATCCGAATGTCATGATCAGGCATTCTTTGACCCGTGTTGCATCGGAAACGGCGAAATTAACCGGAGGAATGTCTCTGTTCTTATAATCCCTGTTGCCTATAATTACTGCAACCGCATAACGATTTACCGATTTGGCCTTTTGAAGATTCTTCAACTCCTGAGGTGTTCTTACGACCTCAACAATATCTTCAGGCTTTAATTTTTTAAGTTCCATCCTTACCAGGCCGAAATGTTTTTTTGCCTCATCAGTGGGGACTTTGGAAAGGGAAATTTCAAGCTCCATGGCAGCCTGCCTGTATTGTTTCAGCATATAATGGCAGATCCCCTTTTCCCTGTGGGGCATGTACTCACCATAACGCATTCCGTAAAAACGAATTTTCTTTTTTTCTTTGTTCTTTTTGCTTATTGCTTTTGCAAAGGCTTCCACCGCCTCTTCATATCTGCCGTTTTCCTTGTATTCCAGTCCTTTAAGATAGGATTTCTTATAGGCTTCAAGGGCGTATGCTTTTATCTGGAATGCTGCCGCCTGGAGCAGGAAAAGAGATATGCCAACAAAGAGTACAAAAGCTGTTTTAGTTATTAAGGCCTTCATTTTAATCTTCTTCCGATGGCCGTTTATCGTGGTTATTTGTAGTTGACCGATGAAAAAGATATCGGCGCAAAAGGAATATTTTTTTAATTAAAATCTGTAAACTATAGATAAGCTGCCTTCTTTTATATATTTACCTGCGGCTGCAGCTACGTCTATCTGTAATTTTTCAGTTAAAACAGCTCCGAATCCAAGGGAGAAAATGTGGTCATGGTCATCACCCTTATCCCCAAAGAGCCGTATCATATCAAGATCATCCGTTCCAACATAATATAACCTGTGGTCCGGCCGATAATAATAACCGCCTCTCAGCGCAAAGGGGGTTTCATTGATATCTATTATGTATTCAAGTCCAAGGCGTAATTCAAATTCATCGTCAACTGCCCAATCTGTATCCTTGACTCCCTGGTCATTTACAAAATCATCGGCAAGATCGGAGTATTCAATATAATTTATATCAAAGGTTGCAGTCAGGTTGGAAAGAAAGCGAAATGAAACGCCAAGACCGTAAACGTCGGGAACTTTCAGGATATGGTCGTATTCCCATTCAAGGGCATAAAATTCATCGTTCGGAGGAATAGCGTCATTCCAATGGTAACGCCGCTTTACTGTTTCAAACTCGGGTCCCATCCTGTAAACCAGGCCGATATTAAATCCTTCAAAAGGGTTCCACAGCAAAGAGGCGGTATAATGTTCTGCATTATCGGTGTCAGATACGGTATCCCATGCTGTTGGATCAGGGTAAGGGTCCTGTGTTGAATCGTATCTTCTGCTTTTGGAATCGTAATCAAGCTGAGCCATTCCAACGGACAGCCCGAAGGAAAAGGTGTCGGTCAGTTTAAAGCCTGCACCGATGCCAAGAGTAACTGCATTTAAATTTACTTTGGTTTTCTGGGGTTGTGTATCAGCATCCTGCCATGTAAAGTTGCTTTCCGTATTTAAAAGCTGGTGCCTGAACAATGCGATGGTGGCGTTTTCAGCAGGATAGACGTAACTTAGAAAGGAAAGACCGCTGACCGTATCATCAAATTCTTTATCGCTGACATGATCCTCAAAATGAGTGGTGATTTTTCCTATTTTATATTCAACGGAAAATTCAGGTTCGGTAAGTATGGTAAGACCTGCAGGGTTTGTGTAAGCCGCCGTGGCATCATCGGCCAAACCGATAAAAGCCCCTCCCATTGCATTGGCCCTTGCCCCGGGATTATTAAAACGAAAGTCAACCCCAAGAATATCAGGCCCTACAACAACTGCCCATGCGCCGGTGCTTACAGAAAGAGAAAAAAAAAGGATAAATAGAACGTAAATAGTCTTTTTAAACATCATATACGACCTCCTTTTGATTTTTTGTACCCGTCACGCCCATTCGCAATAAAAATGCTGGGCAATCTCTATCCTGTGAACGCTTACGATTTTTTTAATGTTTATATACGATTTATCATTAAAAATCAAAGATTTTATTAAATGATTACAGTATGCGGGAAGGGCTGATTTTGACGTGATTATTACAAAGCAATCGGAAAAACACGAAATAGTGAAAGCACGAAATAGAAAGTAAAAATGGCCTCCTGCAACGTTTAAATATTTTACAGGCTTGACACATAGCCTTCTTTCATTCATATTTCGAGCTTATAAACGATTGTTTGTAAAAAGGGGTTTATATGTCGCAATTTATGGAGAAAAAACGGCTTGAAATGATTGAAGCATTCTTGAAATTGACTCCGGAAGAAAGAGTAGCTGAATCGGAAAAACGCTTTGATGAGATTTTAGAAAAAATGGCCCAACTATATAACATTTCAGCAGGGGAGGCTTATGAAAAACTTATTGGAAATCGTAACAAAATGTATAGATGAATTTTCAATAAATAGAAATATCGCAAGGCGAGCTGCGATTATTGGTGGTGAAGGAATTATTTTGCACGGCATACCCCGGACGACTCTCGATGTGGATATTATATTTTTCTGCGGAGATGAAAAAAATAATATCAAAAGCCTTTGCAAAGTATTTGCCGAGTATTTGGAACAAAAGCTGGAGGAGCAGTTCAAAATAGAATCATATGAGGCGTCTAAAGATGCTTCTGATCCTTTGAGACACGATTTAATAATAATAACAGATTTAAAAAAGCAATTTAAAAAATTTGATATACTCATAGCAAACTATAAATGGGAACTTGAAGGGTTCCTTGCCATGGATGCTTCGGATGCAGGGCCCCTTCAGCCATTTCCAAAGCCTCATATAGTGGGTATGAAACTTATGGCAGGGGGTTTTCAGGATGAGGAAGATATTCGAAATTTATTTTTTATAATGTCTAATTTAGAAAAAGAGAAGGCCTGGGAACTGGCTCGTTTAGTTAGGCGCGAGATAAATTTAACAAGGATTATCTCTGAAGGTAGGCGACCAGGGAAAGATGATCAAAAGGATGCGAGTATAGAAAAAATTTGAAATAGTCATGATGAGCCAATGATGCGCTACGAAGGTCCCATATACAGGCCGCCGAGTGAGGCGGACTCCCTTTTAATTCAGGCAACGATAGGCTGTCCTCACAACAGGTGCACCTTTTGTATGATTTATAAGGAAAGCCCTGGATTTAAAGTGCGGGATATCTCTGAGATCAAGGAGGATATCTTAAAGGCTCGTGAATGTTATGGGCCCAATGTGCGTACTGTTTTTTTTCCGGATGGAAATACCATTGCAATGAAGACAGACGATCTGTGCGAAATCTGTTTTTTTGCCGGAGAGGTTTTTCCGGATTTAGAGCGCATAACCGTTTACGGTAGTGCGCAGTTTATTCACAAAAAAGGTTTAAAAGGGTTAAAGCGACTGGCTAAGTCGGGTCTTTCAAGGATTCATGTCGGTCTTGAATCGGGAGACGATGTTCTTTTAAAACAGATCCAAAAAGGTACAAACAGCCTTGAGCAGATCGAAGCCGGAAGGTGGGTAATGGATGCCGGTATCGAGCTTAGTTTGTATGTCATTTTAGGGATCGGTGGCAAAGAGCGTACAAAATTTCATGCAAAAGAGACTGCAAGGGTATTGAATAAAATAGCCCCTGATTTTATAAGACTTCGCACCTTTGTTCCCAAGATAAATACCCCTCTTTTAGATGATGTTCAAAACAGCACTTTTCAAATGCTCGGACCCCACGAGGTTCTTGAGGAAACCTTATCCCTGATAAAAGGCATTCGAGTATCTTCCTGTGTAACCAGTGACCATTACACCAATTATATTAACGTCGAGGGTCGGCTTCCTGATGAAAAGGAAAGGTTGTTAAAGGAAATAGCGGTGTCGATGGAAAGGGATGAAAAATCTTTCAGGCCGTTTTTTATAGGAAATGCATAGAGATTATAATGAAATACTATTTTGAACCAAAGTCGCATTCAGACAATCCGGTTTTAAGACGTGTCGAACAATGATCCGCCTTAAAACAGGGTCACCTGAATGCTCCTTTTATACCATTTGCAAGAGACTAAGTTAATACAAATTAATCAATATGGAGAAAAAAGAATATGGTAACATTTAAATCTTTGGTTGAACGAAAGGATAAAATCGCTGTAGTGGGTCTTGGATATGTAGGTCTTCCTCTGGCTGTTCATCTTTCCGAACATTTTAACGTTACGGGCTATGATCTTAAAGATGAGCGAATCAAAGAGCTTAAATCAGGGCTTGACCGGACACTGGAAGTGACACAAGAACAGCTCGTTAAAGCAAAAATCTTTTTTACAAGTCAACCGGAAGAACTTTCAGCATGCAAGCTCATCATTGTTGCCGTACCGACCCCCATTGACGAATATCGTATCCCGGATTTGAGCCCCCTTCGCGGCGCTTCTGAAATTGTAGGAAAACATATGGATAAAGGCTCATGTGTCGTATTTGAATCAACGGTCTTTCCCGGTGCCACTGAAGAAGTCTGTGCACCCATTTTAGAAAAGGAATCGGGTTTAACCCTGGGTACGGATTTTACCCTTGGTTATTCGCCGGAAAGGATAAACCCTGGGGATAAGGTGCATACAATCGACAAAATTATAAAAATCGTTTCCGGATCCGACGATATGACCCGCCTGCTTTTATCTGAAGTTTACGGTAAGATTATAAAAGCCGGAATACATCAGGCATCTTCAATAAAGGTCGCTGAAGCTGCCAAGGTTATAGAAAATACACAAAGAGACCTGAACATAGCTTTGATAAACGAACTGGCGATGATTTTTGATAAAGCCGGCATTGATACAAACGAAGTTCTTGAGGCTGCGGGAACCAAATGGAACTTTCTTCCCTTCAGGCCAGGACTGGTGGGTGGACACTGTATCGGGGTTGATCCGTATTATTTGACGGTGAAGGCTGAGTCCCTTGGATATCATCCTGAGATAATACTGGCAGGTCGAAGGATAAACGACGGCATGGGTAAATATATTGCAGAAAAGACCGTTAAGCTGCTTATCGGTGCTGATAAACAGGTTCACGGTGCAAAGGTTGCTGTTTTAGGAATTACATTCAAGGAAGATGTTCCTGACTTAAGAAATACGAAGGTTGTTGATATTATCAGTGAACTGACTGAATACGGCATAGATGTCCTTGTCCACGATCCTCTTGCAGATGCTAAAGAAGCTGAAAATTATTATAATCTTGAATTAAAGAAGATGGATGATCTTGCAGGTGTTGACGCTGTTATCGTTGCGGTTATGCACAGGCCTTACAAAGAGATGGGAATTCAAAAGATCGCAGTGCTGTGTTCCGGAGGCACTCCTATTATTATTGATGTAAAAAGCGGGTTTAGTAGAAAAGAGGTGCAGAAAGAGGGGATAATCTACTGGAGGTTATAACACTACAACGATATTTATCGCGAGCCCTGAGAGCAGGAACCAGGCACAGAACTGGGCATTTTCTGCCAAATGAGCTGGAGAGGATACGGTATGCAGCAAATTCATTGCAACGCATGCGCGTCACCATTTAAAGCAGGAGCCCAGTGCATTAGCAGTGCACGCTGGGATCTGCACGGGGGGAGCCGGGTAACCGGCATTCCTACCGTGATCTCATTTTTATGAAAAGAGATCTTAAAAGAAGATAATATTTCTTTTTATTTAAAATCTGACTGGAGTTAACGGGAGTTGATCGAAGAAGGACAGTGGTTCAAGCCAGGCGCGCAATGTCCTGGATCGGTGTCAGGAAACTCGGTTATTCCGGGGCTGACGTTGCGAGATATCTCGGTGTTACGAACTCTTGCGTGACGCGAATGATATCAACAGGGAGGAAACCCGATATAGATGACATCAATTTAGAGTTATGAACGCTCTGCACGAACGTCCATTTCGGCCACAGACTATCATGGGTTGTTGGACGAAGCCGCTACGCGGCAGAAAAAAAGTTTAAATTAGTGTATAGCTCCTTATAGCTGTCCAATTTCGGGCACTAATAACAAAAGGAGTATACCATGAATGCAACACAAGTAAATCGATTTAATGAACTTTATCAACGTCACTTAAGATTACTCAAGCTACAGGGCAAAAGTCAGAAAACCATTGATGCGTACTCTCGGGCTGTACGTCGAGTCAGTGAACATTTTGATTGCTGTCCCGATCAATTGACACAGGAACAATTAGAAATATATTTTGCCGAACTGGTTGATACCCATTCATGGAGCACAGTCAAAGTAGATCGAAATGGCCTGCAATTCTATTGGCGGTATGTGCTCAAACTTGATTGGCAATGGCTTAATATTATAAAGCCTCCAAAGATCCATACAATACCTGATATTCTTACCCTTGTTGAGATAGAAAAACTTATTGGGGCAACACGGAAACTACGTTATCGTGTTTTTTTATTAACCACCTATTCAATGGGGGCTTCGTTTGGGAGAAGCCTTATCTCTTCAGGTTTGGGATATAGATGCCGACCGTAAAAAGGTTCATATTCGCCGTGGTAAAGGACATAAAGATCGTTTAGTACCATTGCCTGATCTCGCTTTATTGGCTTTGCGGGAACTCTGGAAAAAGCATCGTAATCCAAATTTAATATTTCCTAATGCCAATGGCTCTCCTGAAACAATCCAGAAGGCAACAACTCATATGGACAGAGGTGGTGCACAAAAAGCCATGAAAGTTGTAGTTGCAGAATGCGGCATTAAAAAAAAGTCCATATACACTCCCTTCGCCATAGTTTCGCCACTCATCTACTCGAACGCGGCTTAAGCCTTCGTCATATTCAAGCACTGCTCGGCCATGCCAGCCCTGCTACAACTGCACGGTATGCACATCTGACTGATATCACAGAAAAAGACAGCATGCTCACCATTGATGAGATGATTAACACTCTTCATGTTGACTTAAGGAAGGTGTAATCATGGAAATAGCCTCTATTATTAATCAATATTACGATGCATTTATAACCGAGCATGGTGATACTGCATTACCTGGTCATCTAAAGGCACTTAATGCCATTCGTCGTTGCCGCACACCTGATTCCGGTGAAGTTTATGTGAAATGTCCTGATTGTAATCACGCACAATGGCAACCTCTGTCCTGTGGACACCGCAGTTGCCCAAAGTGTCAGAACCATGTAGCCAGCCAATGGATTGATCGACAACAGGCCAAGTTATTGCCTGTCCTTTATTTTATGGTTACTTTTACATTACCCTATGAACTGAGGTCATTAGCCTGGCACCATCAGAAAATGGTGTATTCTATCTTTTTTATTTGTGTTGCCAGCACCCTGAAGGATTTCGGTTTGAATCCAAAAAATCTGGGGGCCAAAATAGGTATGACTATGGTATTGCATACTCATAGCAGGAAACTTGACCATCACCCTCATATGCATGTGGTGGTACCAGGCGGCGGTGTGGATAAACGCAGGCGTCAATGGAAAAAGAAAAAAGGTAAATATCTATTCAATAAAGATGCCATGGCTAAGGTTTTCCGAGCCCGTTTTTTGACGGCTTTAAATAAAGCCGGACTTCCTATCCCAAAAGAGTTCCTAAAGAATGGGTAGTTGATTGCTCTCGTGTGGGAAAAGGAATAACCGCGCTGAAATACTTATCCCGGTATTTATACCGTGGTGTTATCAGTGAAAAAAATATTGTTTCAAATCACAATGGCCAGGTAACTTTTAAGTATATTGAAAGTAAGACCGGCAATACACGCTATCGCACCCTCAAAGGGGAAGATTTTTTGCGCCTCATTTTGCAACATGTCCTACCCAAAGGATTTAGAAGAGTTAGAGACTATGGGTTCCTTCATAGTAATGCAAAAAATTTGTTGTCTCTGGTGCAATTGATTTTGCATGTTGTTATTGAAGTTACACAACGTCTAAGGCCTGTTTTTAAATGTCCCTGCTGTAAGTCACCCATGGTTATTCTGGGATTCCGTCAACCTGCATGGAAACCAGGATAGCTTTTTTTTATGGCAAAAGTTTGCAATTCATTCAAATAGGAGGAAAAACTTTTATGAAATAGTTATTTTTTTGTAGCCTGTTTACAGGTTAATGCACTCCCTCGCCCTGAAAAAAGTGCGCTTTTTGAAGACGCACTTCTTACCCCTTGCTCAAAAAAGATATTTCCTTATATAAAGACACCGGGCTTGTCCAACAACCGGATAAGATTGTGGTTCGCTTCACTCACACAATCTATCCTTATTCGTTAGGGCAGGATTTCCTTTCACATTTTAATTGCACAATTGATTATTCTAAAAATCTAATTGTGTGGAGAGAGTGAAAATGTTTAAATTTTTAAAAATAGATCTTTCTGGTAGTGATATCGTCCATGTCAGAGAGCAAATTTTAAATGGCATATTGTATGTTTTTGCTGTGATGGGTCTTTTTGCTGTTATTGCAGCTTCAATACAATTATATTATCAGGATAATCTGGAGTATGCATTTATATATATCACAGCTTATCTCCCTGTATTATTCTGCCTGATTTTTAGAAGGCTTTTATCCTATCGTATGCGAGTAATGTTCCTTCTTCTCAACCTTTATTTATTAGCATTTTTTATACTTGCCCGTTTAGGTTTGAGCGGTGCAGGAATACCTCTTTTAATCACCTTATCGTTACTTGCAACAGTATTCTTAGGTATCAGGGCAGGTGTTGCAGCAGTAATACTGGGGCTGATTTCTATTATTTTAATCGGCGCATGTATGAGCGTAAATTTGATCCCTGCTGATATGGCAAATATGCCTAATTCTACCCAGCCTGTTGCATGGGTTGTTGCTACTGTTTTGTTTTTAATTATGGGCATAATTATGATTGTTTGTTCTGGGGTTCTCCAGCTGACTTTAACTGAAGATATCGCCAAAACCAAGCGTTCAGAGAATATTAACAAAACATTATTTGCCATTTCAAATGCTGTCAATATTACTTTAAATCTGCAGGATCTTTATAAGCATATACATTCTTTATTGGGTGAGATTATTGATACTACTAATTTTTTTATAGCTGTTGTAAATGATAAAGAGAATACATTGTATTTTCCATATTCTGCAGATACAGAAGATGAAGATTTTTATCCTATTACTAATTTTAATACTAATGATTCTTTAACCGGTTTAGTGGTTTTGCATAAAAAACCTTTATTACTAAAAAAAGATAAGCTTGAAGAGAGAGCCTCACAAAATGGAGTGCATGGGGTCGTCCCATTGATTTGGATGGGTGTTCCTTTAATCATTAAAGATATAGTTATCGGAGTCATTGCCGTACAAAGTTATACAGATCCAAACCTTTTTGATGACAAGGATTTGCAAATGCTTTCAGCAGTTTCTAATCAAACAGCAATTGCTATTGATAGGAAACAATCATATGATGAGTTGGAAAAAGAGAAAGCAATTCTTTTAATGACCCTTGAAAGCAATCCCCATGGAATTGCTTTAATTGGTAAAAATGATCAACATATTTATGTAAACCCACGTTTTACAGAAATCACAGGATATGTGTTGGAAGATATTCCTACCAAGGAAAAATGGTTTGAAAAAGCCTACCCTGATATCGACTATAGGAATAAGATTCAGGAAACATGGAGCAAAGTCAGTACCCATCAAAATACGACACAAGATCGTGATCTTAAGATTCAAACCAAGGATGGTCTGGCAAAAAATATCGAGTTCAGAAGTGCTTTTTCAAAAGATTTAAATATTTCTATGTTAACAGATGTTACTGAGCGTAAAAAAACTGAAAAAGCAATGCGTGAATTAGAAAAGAAACTTGCAATGGCCCAAAAGATGGAATCAATAGGCTTGCTTGCAGGAGGAGTTGCCCATGATCTTAATAATGTTCTTTCAGGGATTGTCGGCTACCCGGACTTGCTGTTAATGGATTTGCCTGAAGACAGCCCCTTAAGAAAGCCTATTTTAGGTATACAGAATTCAGGTCAAAAAGCAGCTGATATTGTGCAAGATTTATTGACACTTGCCAGGAGAGGAGTGAAAACTATCCAGGTAATATGTTTAAATGACCTGATACTTCAATACCTTGGTTCGCCGGAACATGCAAAACTTGCAGCCTCCTATCCAAAGGTTAAAGTTAAATTGTCTTTGGATAAAGAACTATTTAATATTGCAGGTTCTGATATCCACTTGAGAAAAACTATTATGAACCTGGTATCTAACGCTTTTGAAGCACAGATTTCGGGCGGTCAGATCATAATATCAACAAGTAATCAATATATAGATAAGCCGGGAGAAAAATATGAAAATCTGAAACAGGGTGATTATATCCTTTTAAAAATCTCTGACAAAGGCATGGGTATAGCTGCTGCTGATTTAAATAAAATATTTGAGCCATTTTATACTAAAAAAGTTATGGGTAGAAGTGGAACAGGTCTGGGCATGGCAGTTGTATGGGGCACAGTTCAGGATCATCAAGGTTCTATTAATGTTGAAAGCAAAGTGTAACTTCTCAATAACATCTGGCAACATATAAAATATTTTATTTTTCTATAGACACAGGAACTTTTTTATGGCATACTCCTTTCCATGAGCTTGTTAAACAAGAAAATTCCGGATTTACCTGAAATCTCCGAAAAAGAGAGAACTCCTTTAGTCAACGAAATATTGGAGACTTGTTCTCTTCAAAAAGAACAACTGGCATTAAAAAATGAAATTATTCAAGCCCTCAAAGACGAGATTGCAAGATTAAAAAGGCAAAAGCCCAAACCTGATATTAAGCCCTCAAATCTTGAAAAAGGTTCCGGCAATAACAACGGCAGTAGTAGTAATAACGGCAAAAAACCAAAAAAACGACCGGGATCAAAAAAAAGAAAGAAGAATCGTCACCTCAGGATTCACAGCACCATTACTATTTCTCCGAAAAACATTCCTGAAGGGAGCCGATTTAAGGGCTATGACGATTACATTGTTCAAGACCTTATAATCGAACCATACAATACTCGTTTTCGCATGCAACGATGGAAAACCCCATCAGGAGAGTATATTGCAGGCAAGCTCCCGGAACATATCAAGGGACACTATGACATCAATCTGGTCAGGTATATCCTGCACCAGTATTATCATGCCGATGTCACGCAACCACTGATCTTTGAACAACTCCTGGAGTTTGGCACCGACATTTCTTCCGGTCAGGTCAATCGAATTATTAACGAAAACAAAGATATCTTTCATGCTGAAAAAGATGGAATTCTTACCGCCGGACTCGAAGTCTCAGATTATGTTCATGTAGATGATACAGGAGCCCGGCACCAGGGTCGAAATGGGTACTGCACCCATATTGGTAATGAGTTGTTTGCCTGGTTTGAGAGCACCCAAAGCAAAAGTCGGATTAATTTTTTAACCTTGCTGCGTGGAAAACATACCGATTATGTACTTAACGAGGAAGCCTTTGAATATATGCAGGCTCAAAAGCTACCCCTGAAAGTTATTCAATCCTTGACTGAACTTAAGCTAAAAAGCTTTCAGAATGAGCAAGAATGGAGCTCTGCTCTGAAAGCCTTAAAAATCATCAGGAAAAGACATATCCGAATTGCAACCGAAGGCGCACTTATGGGAAGTGTACTTGAACATGGTTTCAATCCGAAAATGGTCATCATTAGCGATGATGCTGGACAATTCAATATATTTTTACACGCCCTGTGTTGGATCCATGCCGAACGTACCATAAACAAATTGGTTGGTTTTAATGAACAGCAGCGTCAGGCATTGGTTGATATCCGGAATCGACTCTGGAATTTTTATTCCGACCTTAAATTTTATAAAGAAAATCCATGTCCAAGGTTTGAAAAAAAACTTGAGGAACAATTCGATCAATTATTTACTGCTAAGACATGCTTTGCCAGTTTAAACCTTGCGCTTCAAAGAATATATAAAAACAAATCCGAGCTTTTGCTGGTCTTGCAGCGCCCTGAAATACCCCTGCACAACAATTTAAGCGAAAATGATATTCGGGGATATGTCAAAAAAAGAAAAATCAGCGGAGGAACTCGAAGTGAGGCTGGACGTAGATGTCGAGATACCTTCTCAAGTATCAAGAAGACCTGTCGTAAGCTTGGGATATCCTTTTGGGATTATCTCAAAGATCGGCTTTCCGGCAATAACACTATCCCTCAACTAAGCGATTGTATGCGTTATAAAGCTAATGCTCCACCATGTTAATCAATATGCGTTATTGCGGACGAATTTTCAGTACTACCGAGTTAGCCGGTATTCAGCATCTGATTGCAACCAATCCTTCAGATAGCCGTGCGGCTTTGTCCCGACGTGTTTGCGAACTCCTGCATTGGTACCGGCAGGATGGCCGGCTGAAAGACATGAGCTGTCGCGTGGCCATGCTGCGTATGCAGGATGATGGTCTTATTAAACTTCCTCCCCCTCGAAACGGAAATAATAACGGCAAAGCCTACCTTCGCAGAACCGCAACTGCTGACCCCAGACCTGCCCCTTTGAAAATTCATCCTTCGGATTTTGATGGCTTGCGTGTATATCCGGTGGTTGAAAAAAGTGATTCCTTACTTTGGAATGAGTATATCCAGCGTTATCACTATCTCGGCTATGCTCCCATGCCCGGCGATCAAATTCGCTATTTTGTCCGATTTGCAGGAGAGGTGACAGCTCTTTTCTGGTTCAGAGCAGCTGTCTGGAAAACAGCGCCCAGAGATCGATTTATTGGTTGGAGTGACTCACAGCGTAAGAAAAATCTTCATCTTGTAATCAATAATTCCCGTTTTCTTATCTTGCCGTGGGTCCATTCTCCAAATCTGGCATCACGTGTTTTGAGCATGACGAAAAAAAGAATTGCAGAGGACTGGTTTTACCGTTACAAATATTCTCCAGTCATGGCAGAAACCTTTGTTGAAACGCCTCGTTTTTACGGCACTTGTTACAAAGCGGCAAACTGGATATGTTTAGGTAAGACCAAAGGGATCGGAAGGCTTGGTATTGTTAATAATCCTCAGCTTCCCATAAAATCGATATGGGTGTATCCCTTGGTTAAAAATTTTCGCAAACAACTTTGCAAATAATTTAACCGGAAACTTGCTCATATTTTAGCTTTGCCAGAACTTATTGAGAAGTTACAGCAAAGTTGGTAAAGGTACTGATTTTTTACTTTATTTCCCGGCTACTAAAAGAGCAGTTGCGGATACAACAAAAACATCAGTGGAAAACTACAAGGGAAAACAAGAAAGTATTTTGATCATTGATGATATTTTAGAACAAAGAGAAATAGCTTCAAAGATGCTTGAAAGGCTTAATTATTCTGTTTCATCAGTTTCAAGTGGTGAAAAAGGAGTAGAGTATATAAAGGATAATATAGTTGATTTAATAGTTCTGGATATGATTATGGATCCGGGGATTGACGGTTTGGAGACATATAGAAGAATTTTGGAATTCAATCCTGAGCAAAAAGTTATTATAGCAAGCGGGTTTTCAGAAAACGACAGAGTTAAAGAAGCCCAGAGGCTGGGCGCAGGTCCGTATTTGAAAAAACCATATACATTCGAAAAAATTGGACTTGCAGTTAAAAAAGAATTAGAAAAATAAGTCCTTACCTTTATCGATTCAACAATTGCCGGAACCGATCATGTTATGCTTGACCAGGTTATAAACCATTTTTCCATGCAATCTGATAAATGGTCAAAGACGATTTCCTTAAACTTGGTAAACGACCTGTTTAGAGATGATAAAATCCATTTTATTATTGATGGTACAAAATACATGTCTGAAAACATCAAGACCATCCTGTCTGAGCCTGCTCAGTCACCTTCAAATTTTATACAGCTAAGAAAGGCCATTTCTATTATAAAAACTCATTTTTCTGAACCTGATCAATGGAAATATGTCGAAATTATAAAACCTGAAGTAATCGAAAAATCTGTTCTGCTGAGAGCACAACATCTGACCCTGAGGTCGGGCCACATTAACCTATTGTAAAATCGATAAAAGATGCTTAAAAATACCAGCATTTTGGTCTTAATCGGCCAGTTTTCCCCCTAAAACTGGCCGATTAAGGATGGTGGTGGTTGATCCCACAAAAATGTGTTTCCGAAATCCAGTTTATTAGCATCCCCATATGACGTCTGCCCTTCCCGAAGTTCAAAGGTATCGTCAGTGCTTATTATCTTTCTACCTTGGGCTCTAAACCCAAGGGCTTCTTTTATTTTCTCAATAAACGTTTTACTCCCGACAGCAACCATTGTATTCTTGGCCGGTTCTATCAGCGACCAGCTTTATTGAATCCGGGATGACATTCCGGCCTCCATTATCAAATACAAGCAGGTGGATATGGTTTGATGTGACCATATAATCTAATACACTCAAACCGCTGTATTTCTTCTTTGCCTGGTATAGCCACTCAATCCATCTTTGCCTGTTTCGTGGAAATTTTAAAAGATATTCTCTCTTATGACAGCGATGGGTTATTTACCCCGTTAAACCTTTTCTTACTTTGTTTAACTGGTGTGTGCCAGACATGGCCGGGTATATAATGTGGTTTTGCGCGAGCCAATTTTTGATCAATTCTCTTAATAGGGCAGTTTTAGGGGATAAACCGGTTGTTTAAGGTTGTTTTAGAGACGTTTTTACACTATTTTTTAGGTAATGTCAATTGCTTAGCGTGGCCAGACCCTCGGTCGCGGAGTCTCAACGATGCACATGGCACGGCCCCAGAGGGCTTTATCATGCCCTTTGGGAAGACGGATTAAAGAAAAAAGAGAGTCAGCCAGAAACGGATAAAATAAAACAGTTAATAGGTATTGAGCTTCCTGAAGGGGATTTTGAAATCCTCAAAGAAGAAGATAAAGAACAAGTAAAAAGCCGATACGAAAGCAGCAAATCAGAAATCAAAGAGCTTATCAAAACGTTTCAGGAAAAGGGTTATCGCCATGGGGCGTCTTACCTTGAAAACCTTTCTGAGCGTTTATTTACCAACATTGAACTTTGGCTTAAAACAGGAATAATTGCTCCAAAAACAACATCCCTACTGGAAAGATTGTTCAGAGAAATCGGTCGTCGCCTTAAGAGAATTGCCTGGGGCTGGTCAGATAAAGCCGTTACCAATATGTCCAAAATGATCATGATCAGGCAATACTTCCGGGAGAAGTGGGAACAATATTGGAAAGAGAAACTTGGGATTAAAGGCTATTTTCCGGGTAGAACTGGGAAGTTACCCTCCCAGAGCCCCCACAGACCCGTACGAGCGCAATTAACGCATACGGTTCCTCAGGTTATGGCTTCGCTACACGTATGAATGCACTATTCTCGGTTTCGGTAGTGGATACCGTTCAAGCAACCGGTTGAAACGGTCCCACGGCATATCCTTATTGCGGGAACGCCGGTTAAGCCACTTGCGCCACACCCGTTTGATCTGCTCATAATACCGGTTAAGGCTGCGTATGTTAAATGTAATCCCATAAAACCCGTAATGACCATGTGCTTTCCGGCAAAGAGCCTGCCACTGTTCCTCTATAGGATCGTGGCGATGCTTCTTGCACCACTTATATACCTTTTGCACTGCCATCTTCAGTTTCTTTTGCGCTGTCTTGCGCTGAACCACCCAGTTGCCTTTCCTCGATTTACCCCAATAATGGGTGAATCCGAGAAACACAAAGGTCTCCGAATGATGTCGGCTTCTACTGGGTCGGTGAAAATCCACCAGCCGGGTCTTCTTGTCGTGTAACGTCAGACTGTACTTGCCGAATCGCTTCGGCAGCACCTCCTGGACTCGAAGGGCGTCCCGCCTGTCCGTAAATAAAATTACATAATCATCGGCAAACCGAATCAACTCCGCCTGACCATTCAGCCGAGGTTTCACTTCCTCCTCAAACCAAACGTCCAGCACTTCATGCAGGTATATGTTACTAAATAATGGTGACACCACTCCTCCTTGAGGGGTTCCCTCTCTGGGGTAGTGTATCGCCCCGTCTTCAAATACACCTGCTTTGAGCCACTTACCAATTATCCGTAATAGCACGCCATCGCGCACCCGCTTTCTGAGAAACTGCCGCAAATGCTCTCGGTTCACCGTGTCGAAGTAGCTCTTTATGTCCACTTCCAAAATCCAGCACCCGCCCATTTTCATGACCTTTTTCCACAACGCATCCAGCGCCTGATGAACAGAGCGGCCAGGGCGGAACCCGTAAGAACAGTCTAAAAAATCCTGCTCATAAAGCGGCGTCAATAACATCACCACCGCACGCTGGAGTACCTTGTCTTCCAGTGCTGGAATCCCAATAGGCCTGAAACGTCCATCACCCTTTGGAACGTATACCCGTTTAACCGGCGGAGCAAAGTAGCGGCCTGATTTGAACCGCTCCAGCAAAGATCGGAGGTTCCCGTCGAGGTCTTCCTCGTATTCTTCCGCTGTAACTTTATCCACTCCGGGTGCCCCATTTTTACGGGTCTTCCGGTACGCCTCGTACATCCATTCAAGGTCAATATGATAGGCGAGCGAGGTGAAATTCACATCCGGCATGAGTCTCGCAAGCTCAGCTATCCGTTGCTGTTTCGTGCACACGTTCCTAGATTCCAATGCACCCTCCGTGTCTCCCAACAACAGTTCCATAATCCCGACACGGCACTTCCCTCTTCCGGCTCTCCACGGGTTGGATTCGCCGTCGTCACAGGTACTATTCCCGTGCTAAGACTCCCTAATGCCATCCTGCCGCACTTCGTTTCCTTCGCTTGGCAGTACCACCAGTCCCTCTCTTTATTCGTCCCTCCTGCTCTGCTCCCGAGGGAAGGGATCAGCTCAGGCCTGGATGTTTACGGTTTTCCCCCGATGGTCACCCTATACCACGATTAACTGATGGAACACTTCGGGTCTCCCAGGTTCCTGGGGAGTCCTCTCTTACCTCTGCCCTGATCAAAGACCCCGGCCGAGCCACCCTTGCTACTGTCAACTCGGCAAGGTGGTGTTGCCCCCGCAACATCGAACACGAAGGCCACGACGATGATTATTTCGAGGCTGATTCGCACGGCTTCAGTAACTACTGTCTACGCTTCCAGATTCGGATTTCCCTACACTGGCAAGACTCGCTTCCGGTTGGGTGACAGCCCTTACCGGATGGGGTTTGAACCCATTAGACTCCTTCAGCGAATTTCAAATGTGGCTCTCTCGCCACCTATTCCAACGCTCCAGACTTCGCCTGGCGCCACGATATTCAATTCCAATCAATCAAATTGTCCCCATGCGAACACTTTTGAACGTTACCAATACTTTAGCAACACGATCAACAACTGTATCAAAATCGTATCCCCTGGATTTTAATAAATATCTTTGATCAAACTCATCTTCACATGCTTTTAATACAGTTTCAACAAAATTGCTGTCGCCTAAAATCCTCTCATCGCCTTTCATATATGCTTTTATTTTCCTCAACCCTTTTAGCGCATCCCATCCCCCTGCACTTCTTACAAGCCCTCCACCGATCAAATCCGGCCTTTTCCCAAGTGATATTCCTTTTTTAACATATTCCCTATACCGCCTGCGTGCTAATGACAACTTGGGATTAAATAATTTGAGAACATAATCGGTATCCTGCCAATTGTTCTTTTTCTTTCCCATTATGGCTGCGTGACCACAATAAGTATATTTATCCAGAAACTTAAGATCAGGTATTATTTTGGCTCGAACAGGGTTTAAATGAATATATCTAACCAGCTCAAGCATATAAACATCTTCCTGGCAAAGAATGGATTTATATCGATTTTGAAATAGATGCCCCACACGATTATGTCTGCGATTGAAATACATCGCATGACCGGTCAGAAGTCTTTTCATCACTGTTGATATTGGAACCCTGCCGGTTCGTAAAAGCAAATGAAAATGTTATGTGCACTAATCCATTATGTTGCGTCATACCTAAAACCTTCCTAAATTCCAGCTTTTCTTTCTTTTCTCTTCACATAATCAACATATATAATCTTCATTTTTTATTAACCCAATAAGAAACGGAGGTGTATATGTCTTTGTCGATTAACGATTTTTTTAAATGTCCATTTACTTTAGATAGACTTCACAATTGTGGTTACTTGAGCTCATATCTTAATCCCTTTGCAGAATGGATGAAAAAACAACAATTTGAGGATTTCACAATACGAAAACATATAACGAATGTTGCCCATCTTAGCCATTCATTAAATGGGATAAAGCCTGATATTGAGAATCTTAATAACCATATTCAAACCTTTCTATCCAACCATATTCCGACCTGCAAGTGTAAAGGATGGAAACAGAGCCGGCAAACCAAACGGGTTTCTAATTCCTTAAATCGATTGAAAGACTATTTGTTTGATTGCCATGGTCTGGATTTTGAATCTGAAAATCTGGTGTATTCAAAAATCCACAATGAATATCTTTGTTGGCTTTCTGAAATATTTAAATTAAAAAACAGTACGATTAAAATACGCTCCAATTACCTCAAGCAGTTTCTGCAATGGTATAAAGAAACTTCAAACTATCAAGAATTGCAAGGACTTAAACCCTATGATGTTGAATCGTTTTTTTATAAAAGCAACAAGCCGCTGGGGAAAGGCGTATAAACGCTCATTACAGGCAACTTTGCGCAGCTTCTTTGATTTCTGCCATGAGCAGGGATATATCGTGCAAAACCTGCGTTTTTCACTTCCGGTTATCAAGACCTATCGACTGTCTGGAGTTCCCAAAAAAATTGATGATAATCAAGCAGTAAAGCTTGTCGATGGCATTGACCGATCAACTGAAAGCGGTAAAAGAACTTATGCGATTTTGCAGATTTTATATACTTACGGTGTCCGCGGATGTCAACTCAGAGCCTTAAAACTAAGCGATATTGACTGGCATAAAGAACAAATACATTTGCCTTCAGTAAAAGGCGGAAAAAGTTGCTCTTTTCCTTTAACCGCCGAAGTTGGCAATGCTCTTGTGGATTATTTGAAAAATGCCAGAAAAAAGTGTCGATATCAGAAAGTTTTTTTAACTTTGAGAGCTCCTTTTACCCCTCTGAGAAAAAGTTCAACTCTGTCTCAAATTATCCGATCAGCAATGCTCAAAGCAGGTATCAACAGCCCCAGTAAAGGAGCTCACTGCTTCCGCCATGGCTTTGTTTCAAGGATGCTTAAACAAGGTGAATCTTTCAAACATATCGCAGATCTTGTAGGCCACAAACACATTCAGACCACATTTATTTACACAAAAATCGATTTTTAACTCTCTTGCCGAAGTCGCATTAGAACTGCCGGAGGTGAAATATGAAAACTGTTAATTTTACCAGCTCCCTGGCGGATGAAATGGCACATTTTGTCAAATTTAAACAAAGTTCCGGTTCTGATTATCACAGTTGTGCCAAATTGCTCTTCAGATTTGATCAGCATCTCGTCGCACTAGTATTTAAAGTCAAGACACTTACCAGGCCGATTTTTCAAAATTATTTTGAAACAATAAATCACTTATGCCCCCGAGGATTCACAAATCACTACAGTGTATTACAGCAGTTTTCTGCCTGGCTGAAGCTGCATAAAACCGACTCCTATGTCCTTGAAAGACGTCGGGCGATTGACCGTTCTCATTGGCGACCAGCATATATTTTCACTGTTGGTGAAATAAAAACTGTTCTTGAGAATAGCGCCACTTTTTCTAAAAAAGAAGAGCTTATTCCCGGACTCTACCAAACTCTTTTCAGCCTGCTTTATAGCACTGGAATCCGAATCGGTGAAGCGCTCGCCTTGACTCATAAAGATTATATCAAGGATGAAAAGCTTGTTCATATTCAAAAAGGTAAATTTCGTAAGGAAAGATATCTCGTTCTTAGTAACTCGGCAGCCAACCAGTTAAATGAACACATACAGCGCTACAAGTCCACATTGTCTTTAGAAGAAGAATCGCCTTTATTTGTCAATATTCGCAAAAAGCCCCTGACATATAACACACGTGTCATGCG
>JAVVLW010004924.1:0-32681 GCA_034401795.1 Chaetoderma sp. LZ-2023a
AACTATATAGTTATTCCAGGGAAAATTTTCTTGCAGGCAAAAATTTTCTTGAACATAGCGACAAATTGAATTTTTTTACAAAAATCCTTTCAACTCCCACCGATGAATTCAAAAAACTTGAAATAGAGACTTTATGCGCTTTTTTCAGTCATCCGGTGCGATTCCTTCTTCAGAGGCGACTTGGAATATATCTGGACGAATCAAACGATTCCGTTGATGAAAAAGAAAATTTCAGGATAAATGGTCTGGAAAAATATAAGATTGAACAGGATTTGCTTAAAAACAGGCTTTCCGGTTTTGAACTTGATGATATGCTGCCTGTTCAAAGAGCCACAGGCACACTTCCTCACGGCAATATAGGAAAAGTCAGTTACCGTGAAATGAGTGTTGATGTAGAAATATTTGCAAATACACTGGAAAATATCACTGAAGGTAATAAATTAAATAGTCTTGATATTGATTATGAGATAGCAGGATTTAAAATAGCCGGTAAAATTACCGACATATATGAACAAGGTCTTGTAATCTTTAGATATACAACAGTAAAACCAAAAGACTATTTAAAGGCATGGATTTATCATTTATTGCTGTGCACTATTGGAGACAGCCAGCATAAAAACAGGTGTACTCAAAAAACAACACTTTTAGGCAGCAATCTTGTATATGAATTTGATCCGGTTCAAAACCCCGAAGAAATTCTTAGGCATTTATTGCAGGTTTACTGGAATGGATTGTCTGAACCCGTCCACTTTTTTCCGGCAACATCATATAAATATGCTCATTTATTGCTGGTAAAAGAAAAAGCTGAATATGATGCATTAGGAAATGCCCGGAAAACATGGGAAGGCAATGATTACAATCCAGGGGAGTCAAACGATTTGTATTTCAATCTTTGTTTCAGAAAAACAGATCCTATTGATGATGAATTCGAAAGAATCTCAACTGAAGTATATAGGCCGATCTTTCAACATGGCCGACAATTGAAATAATGAATATTTCTTCTTTTATAAAATTAATAGCCAATCCTGAAATCCGGAGCTCTATTTTAGGCCCGGATATTGTAAAGCTTGGAGATGAACTGACAGGCAAGATACTAGATTTTAAATCAGACGGCAGGACACTTGTTGACTTTGGAAAATTTCGAACACTTGCCGAAGTAAACTTTCCGGTTTTTAAATCGCAGGTTATTAATGTCAGGGTTGTTGAAATAGGTGAGCAGGTAAAGCTGAGTTTAATCGACCCTGAGACTAAGAAAAGCCACATTACAAAGAATCTAATCAGCAAATTAGAAATAGTTTCAGACGATGAATTCAAGAAACTTCATTCTGATATAAAACAGGTTTTAAGCCGTGGGACAAACTTATTTGAAGGTGAGAAATTACCCGGGAACATAAAAAATGCTTTGCTTAGCATTCATTCTCATTTTGAACCGTTAAATATCAGCAGCAATATATCGAAATTAATCCCCCAGCTAAAAGCTTATATAGAAAATTCGGGGATTTTGTTTGAAAATAAAATGGGAAATGCAATAGAAAATATACTGAGCTCATATGAAAAAATATCTGCAAAGCAATTAGCACAATTTCCCGAAATAAGAGAAATTTTAAATAAAGATTTAAAACCGAATCTTGTTATTTTAAAAGAATTTTTCAGTAACAAAGAAATGATTGATAAATCCACAGACAGAAAGGAAATTGAAAACATCAGAAGTTCAATTGGCAGGATTATTAACGATATTGAAAGTCAAAAAAATTTGGCGGTAAACAAGAAAGAAAGCACTGATCAGACACAGGTATTTACTCATACACTTAATTTAAAGGAAGACGACCGGCAATCCAAATTGAAAATTTATTATAAAAAGAAAAAAGGCGATTTTAAAAAAGGGATAAGGTTATCGCTGCTTCTTTCAATGGACAGGATGGGGGAAATCAGAACAGATTTTTTTAATATTAAAAACGATTTGAATATAACTTTCTTTGTAACAAATGAGAAAACAAAACATTTAATTGAAGATAATATTGAAAAAATAAAAGAAGAGCTGAGCAGGATATTCGGAAACCTTGTGATTAATGTAATTGTTTCAAAAACTAAGATAGCACAATTTGACAGCGAAGATTTAGCAATCTCAAGCAGTAAAATGGTCGATTTAATGGCGTGAACGGTTAGCTTATGGATAAACAAAAAAAAGCAGTCGCTTTAAAATATAATAAAGGTAAGGACAGCGCTCCTAAAATTGTTGCAAAGGGAAAAGGATATATTGCTGAAAAGATAATAGAGGCGGCACGAGAAAATAATGTGCCGCTGTATGAAGATAAGAATTTATCCCAGGTATTAGAAGCTTTGGATCTTGATACCCAAATTCCATCTGAGTTGTACCGTGCTGTTGCAGAGGTATTAGCTTTTATCTATAAGCTGGACAATAAATATGAAAAAATTTGACATAATAAATACCCCCCTTAGCGGAACAAACCTTATTGAGGCAAGTGCAGGCACAGGCAAGACCTATGCAATTTCCGGGCTGTTTGTCAGGCTTATCATAGAAAGACAGTTTACTGCAGACCAGATACTGGTAGTCACATTTACAAAAGCCGCAACTGATGAGCTTAAAGAAAGAATAAGAAAAAAGCTCATGGAAGCAAAAGAAGCGTTTGTTAAAGGCGCTGGTGTTGATAGTTTCATTAATGAACTGGTTCAAAAAACTGATAATCATAAACAGGCTGCCGAAATGCTGCATGATGCACTGGTAGATTTTGACAGGGCGGCTATTTTTACCATACACGGATTTTGTCAGAGAATACTTCATGAGAATGCTTTTGAAACGCAAAGTTTGTACGATACTGAACTGATAACAAACCAGGATAGTCTGTTGCTGGAGATTGCAGAAGATTTCTGGAGGAAAGAATTATACAGACAATCTCCGGAATTTATAAATTATGTTTTAAAAAGTAAAAAAATAAAAGGCCCTGAAGATTTCTTAAAACTGCTTGGCAGGGTGAAAACACGGGATATGAAAATAATCCCCGGTATAATAAAAGCTGAAATAAAAAGTCTGGATACTTACAGGAAAATATTTAAAAGGCTTAAAAACAGGTGGCATGATTCACGAGATGAAGTAATAAAGCTTTTAAATGATCCGTCTCTTAACGCAACAACATATGGGAGTATAAAAGAAGATCCGAATAATCCAGGGATCACGAAAAGAGAATTGAAAGTCATATCCATGGCAGAATACATGGATAGTTTTACTGCTTCAAAAAGCACAGGGTTCCCCTTATTTGACATATTTGAAAATTTTACAACAGCAAAAATCATTAAATCTACAAAAAAGCATCAGGTTTTTCCCCATCATGAATTTTTTAATTTTTGTGATGAACTAAACCTTATTTATTTAGAACTGGAAATCGAATTTGATAATTACGCACTCTTTCTTAAAACACAAATATTTGAATATGCAAAATCCGAAATCATTGAACGAAAAAAGAAAAAAAATATACAATTCTATGATGATCTTTTATACAATGTTCGAAATGCTCTGAGACAAGATGCCCAAGATACATTCAAGGATATACCCGGGGATACAAAAGGCGGTAAAAATGCACTTGCAAAAGCAGTAAGACAAAAATACAGGGCCGCCCTGGTGGACGAATTTCAGGATACTGATTTCATTCAATATGAGATATTTACACGACTTTTTTCATTAAAAGAGACCAGCCTTTTCATGATTGGTGATCCCAAGCAGGCAATATACGGCTTTCGCGGCGCTGATATCTTTTCTTATATGAAGGCTGCTTCAAATGCTGATCTAAAATATACACTCTTTGAAAACTGGCGCTCAAAGCCGGGGCTGATAAGTGCGGTAAACACAATATTTTCCAATGTCAAATCACCTTTTGTTTTTGATAAAATTATCTTTAATAGGGCAGAACCTGCCGGGCAAATTAATGCCTGCGACAACAAGCAGGAAAATTTATTAAAACTCTGGTATGTTGATTCAAATGAGGTAGAAGGCAGAAGGCAGAAGAGAAAGGTGCAAGGCTTCGCCTTGGCAGGTAAAGGTACAAAAGGGGAGAAGCCGGTTAATAAACCGGTTAATAAATCAGACGCGGTAATGTTGATTGCCAATGCTGTATCAGGAGAAATTGCAAGGATTACTTCACATACTGATAATCCGGTTAAGTCAGGCGACATTGCAGTTCTTGTTAGAACAAACAGGCAGGCAGGAATTATTAAAGACTGTCTTTCAGAAAAAAGTATTCCTTGTGTTTTATACAGTGCAGGAAACATATTTGATTCTGATGAGGCGATGGAAATGGAAAGGATCCTTTCGGCTATAGCAGAACCGGGAAATGAACGGAGACTGAAATCCGCACTTGTCACGCGAATTCTTGGTGTTTCAGCACAAGAGCTCGATTCAGCGGAAAACACGGTTCAGGGTTTGGAAGCATGGCCGGCTGGCTTCAGGGAGTACTTCAAGGTATGGAACAGGTACGGATTTATACGTATGTTTCGTTTGTTTATGACACAGCAGGAGGTAAAAAAACGACTTTTATCATTAGATAACGGGGAAAGGCGACTGACAAATATTCTTCACATTTTAGAAATACTTCATAAAGAATCTGAAGATAAAAATGCAGGGATGACCGGACTGATAAAATGGCTTTCAGAACAAAGAGACCCGTCAGCTCCAAGACTTGAAGAACACCAGCTTCGCCTTGAAAGTGATGAACTCGCGGTAAAAATAATTACTATACACAAAAGCAAAGGCCTTGAATTTCCAGTAGTCTTTTGCCCGTTTTGCTGGGAAAGTTCTCTTATAAAAGACAAGGAAGTTGTTTTTCATGATATTAACAGAAATCGAAATTTAACCTTCGATATTGGATCAAAAGAGATAGATAATCATATCGCATTTGCGCAAAATGAACTTTTATCGGAAAATCTTCGGCTTCTCTACGTGGCATTAACGCGAGCAAAAGAACTATGCTACCTGGTTTGGGGACGGATAAATAAGGCTGAAACTTCTGCCATGGCTTATCTGCTTCACGATAAAAATATTTTGAAATCAGATGATATTGTTTTTGAATTAAATAAACGTTTTAAAAGATTAGACGATGATCAAATTTTTGCAGATTTAAAACGTATTTCAGAAAAATCAAATGGTGCAATCGAGCTTTCTTTAATACCTGGTGAAAATGATCTGAAATATAAACCCCTTGTTAAAAAGGGTAAAAAGCTTTTTTATCGCAAGTTTAACGGAAAAATTGACAAAAAATGGAAGATTTCAAGCTATTCATCACTTCTATATGATAAAATACAAGACCACGAACTTCCGGACCACGATTCTATCTATATACCGAAGTTAAAAAAAACAGACAGACATATCGATTTTCAAAATATATCAAAACAATTTGAGCAGGCTGGTGATCCCGAAAAAAATGATATTTTTTCATTTCCAAAAGGAGCAAAACCAGGAATATTTTTTCACGATATCTTTGAAAATATCGATTTTAAACAGGATTTAGCGGATATCCAGGAAAGTCTAATAACAGACAAACTGCATGAGTACGGATTTGATTTGAAATGGAAAAATGTTGTTTGCAATATGATAAATAATGTTATTTCAACACCGCTTTTAGAAGACAGAAAAGACCTTGTCTTATCGTCTGTTACAAACACGGATAAGATAAGCGAAATGGAGTTTTATTTTCCATTGCGAACCGTCACAACCAAAAAGCTAAGCAAGGTCTTTTCCGACCATAGCGGCATTAATATTCCCGCCGATTTTTCCTCTGTTTTTTTATCTGGGCTTGATAAACTTACATTTCTGCCTTCAGAGGGTTTTATGAAGGGTTATATAGACCTGGTATTTCGTAAGAGCGACAAATATTATCTTGTGGACTGGAAATCAAATTACCTTGGTAATAATATAGAAGATTACAGCAAAGATTCTATTGATGAAATCATGAACAGAGATTTATACGTCCTTCAGTATCATTTATATCTGATTGCACTTCATCAGTACCTGCGACTTCATATTCCCGAATACAGTTATGAATCTGATTTCGGCGGAGTGTTTTACATCTTTTTAAGGGGCATGGACAGCAGTAGTGGAGCAAAATTCGGCGTTTATAAAGATCTTCCGAGTCAGGATTTAATTTATGCACTCGGCAGAGAGCTGATTCCTGATTTTAGAGAATAACAGATATAACCACAGAGCGCACGGAGAACACAGAGGGATTTTAAATTATTTGTTTGCATCTGGCTACGCAATTACCTTAATATCCGAGTTGATCAAGCATAAAGTGTTTTGCCCGAAGGGCTTAGGGTTATTTCTTTTCGGCTTTTCTATCGAAAAGAAATAAGATGAAACACTCTGTGATCTCTGTGTCTCGAATGAGCGGAGCCAATGGGCGGTTAAAAAGAACTATCTTTTTTGGTACCCGTTCACGCCCATTCGGAATAAAAAGGCTGGACAATCTCTATCCTGTGAACGCTTACCTTTTTTGTAATAATAGAATCTAATGCATGCCATGAAGATGAAAACCATAACATACTTATATGATAGTGGTATAATATCTAAAGTAGATATACATTTTGCAAATTTCATTGGTGATCTTTCTAAAGAAAACAATCCTGAAATATTTCTTGGAGCGGCACTGGTGAGCAGTGCCACCGGAAACGGGGATATATGTCTTGATCTTGGATCGGTTTATGAAAAACAGGTGATGGAAGGGCAAAACAGCGAAATACCTGTGATATTTCCCAGGCTTGACGTATGGCTGGAAAAATTAAGAAAAAGTTCTGTGGTGGGAAACCCAGGAGAATTTTGTCCGCTAATCCTGGACGAAAATAACAGGCTATATCTTTATCGCTACTGGGAGTATGAAAAAATACTTTCGGAATCAATAAAAAGACGTATCAAAGAAGATGTAAAGGATATTGATGCAACATTATTAAAAGAGAGCTTAAAAAGGCTTTTTCCGGAAAATTCAGGACCGGAAAAATCGGAAAACGTTATTAACTGGCAGAAAGTAGCTTCACTAACAGCAGCGATTAAAAAATTTTGTGTAATTTCCGGAGGGCCGGGTACAGGCAAGACATATACTGTTGCTAAAATTCTTGCAATTTTACTGGAGCAGGCCAAAGGTGAAAAATTGCGTATATTTCTTTGTGCGCCAACCGGAAAGGCGGCTGCAAAGCTTGGAGAATCTATTAAAAAAGCAAAAGAAGAATTAAATTGCAGCGATGCTGTTAAGCAGGCGATGCCTGTGGAAACATATACAATTCACAGAATGTTGAAGACAATACCGGGCTCACCATATTTTCGTTATAATTCGGAAAATCTACTTCCTGCAGATGTCGTTATTGTGGATGAAGCCTCCATGGTAGACCTTGCTCTTATGTCCAAGCTGATATCGTCAATCCCGATGACCACCGGATTGATTCTTGTGGGTGACAGGGATCAGCTTGCTTCCGTTGAAGCCGGATCAGTACTGGGGGACATATGTGATACCACCGGTATGCAAATGTTTTCAAGAGAGTATGCTAAAACCATAGAAGAAATAGCCGGAGAAAAGCCCGGAGAAAAACCAGAAGATAAACCGGAAGATAAACCAGAAATTAAACCAGAAGATAAACCAGAAGATAAAATAGACACTTCAATTAAAGCCCATGAAAAAGGGCAAGATTTATATGACTGTATCGTTGTTTTGAAGAAAAACCTGAGATTTACAGGCAAAAGTGAAATATGGGAATTAAGTCAGGCTGTTAACAAAGGAAACTGGAAAGAGATTTTGGTTATTCTTAAAAATAGTATTGATCTTAAAAACAATGAGGGCAGGGGGGTTAAATGGGAAGAGTTTAGAGACTCAAGTGAAAAACACAGCATTATAGCTGAGAAGATAATTGATGGTTATTCTGATTATCTTATTGCTCAAGATCCATATACAGCTCTTGAACGATTTAACAGATTCAAATTATTGTGTGCACTGAAAGTAGGACCTTACGGAGCATACAGCTTAAACAGGCTGGCCGAAGAAGTGCTGAAAAAGGAAAAATTAATAAGGACGGATATGTCTGATGAGTATCCATGGTACAGAGGAAGGCCGGTTCTGATTACAAAAAACGACTACAGCCTTGGACTTTTTAACGGTGATATGGGAATAACCATGCCTGATCCAAAAGAAGGCGGCAGTAATCTATACGTTTTCTTCCCTGAAGCATCAGGCGGTGTCAAAAGATATTCACCATACAGGATTCAAGACCATGAAACCGGCTTTGCAATGACAGTCCACAAGAGCCAGGGCTCTGAATTTGACCATGTCTGCCTTGTTTTCCCTGATAAAGATTATCCTGTTTTAACAAGAGAACTTATTTATACGGGAATCACCCGCGCCCGAAAAAGTGTTCTGATATGGGGAAGCGAACATGTTTTAAAAGCTGCTGTTTCCCGAAGAATAAAACGAGCATCAGGGCTTAGGGATGCGCTTTGGGCTTGAAAACAAAGCGTCTATATAAAACCTGGAAATAGAATCACTTTCGTCGAAGTCGTAATTTTCGTTTTCATTTTTCATTTTAATTTCATTTCTGATACCTGATGCCATTGTTTTCCCAAGTTCCACGCCGAACTGGTCAAAAGGATTGATTCCCCAGATAAATGCTTCAAACACGGTTTTCGCTTCGTAAAAGGCAAGAAGACGGCCGACATTTTCCGGTGAAAGATCATTTAGAAGAATTGTTGACGAAGGCCGGTTACCGGAAAAACATCTTGCACTTTCTTTTGAATCCTTTCCAACAGCAAGGGCCATCGGCTGTGAAATAAGATTTGCCCACAACTCCTGATGGTTTGTAACGCCTTTTGATTTGGTTTGATACTGCATATATTGAGGGGTTACCACTCCGATAAAATCGATGGGGAAGGGACGACCCTGGTGTGCAAGCTGGAAGAATGAATGCTGTGCATTTGTACCGGGCTCGCCAAAAATTATCTGACCGGTATCTATGTCAAGGGGCTCACCGTCCATTTGTACGGATTTACCGTTGCTTTCCATATTGAGTTGCTGGATATGTGGTGCGAGCTTACACAAAGGGGTTGCATAAGGGATTATTCCTTGGGCCGGGTATCCTAAAAAATTGTTGTTCCAGACTGAAATAAGTGCGGCAATAAGTGGAAGGTTCTCTTTGTCTGGAGCATTATTTGCATGAAGGTCCATTTCATTTGCACCTTTTAAAAAACGCTCAAAAACATCGTATCCAAGATAGAGACTAAGTGGAACACCACCAACTGCTGAAGTGACGCTGTATCTTCCACCTATAAAATCAAACATGTGGAAAGAGGCAAGAATCGGGGCGGCAGGATCATCTCCGGGACTTCCTTTGCTGGTAACTGTAACAAAATGTTTTGAAGGGTCAAGTCCTTTATCTTCCATGAATATGCGAGCCTGGTTGGCATTGGCCATGGTTTCCGCTGTTGTATAGCTTTTGGAAATCACAACCCATAGAGTTGTTTCCGGGTTTATGTGGGATGCGATTTGACCAAAATTATGGATATCCACGTTTGCCAGATAGTGTATTTTAATATTTTCAGCCGCATATACCGCAAGAGCGCTTGAAACAAATTCGGGTCCCAGATAGGATCCGCCGATTCCTATAACAACTATATGTTCAAAGGGTTTACCGGTCGAACCTTTAATCTTACCTTCAAGTACTTTTGATGAAAATGCTTTAATTTCATCCCTTACCCTTTTTATATCATGCATCACATCCTTTCCATCAACCAGGACAGGTTCATCGCTGAAACTTCTGGATGCCGTGTGAAGCGCCGCCCTGTTTTCCGTAGCATTCACCTTTTTCCCGTTTACCATGGAATTAAATGCCTGCTTTATTTTTCTTGTGATTGCAAGTTCAAACAAAAGATCCATGACTTTTTCATCAACCCTTTGCCGGGAAAAATCGAAGAAGATATCAGCGCCATTTAAAGAAAAGCTTTTAAATCTATCTTTTTCATTTAATAGATTTTTTAAATGCTTCTCAGGATGCTCCATAACGGTGGCATACTGCATCAGGTTTTTCCATACAGGTGTTTCAGCCGAATTTTCAGTGGGCATGGTATTCTCCTTTATTTCAATTTGGATAGAGACTTATAAACATCAGATATAATTATTTCAGATATGGCTTTACCCATTGTCTCTGCAAAGGTCGGATATTACTATAACTTTTACTTTTATGGAAATTTCGTGCGAGCCGGATGATAATTGCTTATGTTGTAACCGTTCACGGGTTCAACGTTCGAAGGTTCAGGGTTGTCTGTCTACTCATTCCGCCGTTTTATACCGTCTGCCTCTCTTTATGATCTCTGATGCGGTATCGGTCTCTGGTCATCGGTCACATATATGCCTGCGAGCCCTTAAGCGCAGGATAAACGTTCCTACATCAAGGCATGGGAACGAGAGCAACCTTTGAACCTTGAACCTCTGAACCAGTGAACGGTTACCTTATGTTTTGCTATGTCTGATCTGAGGAGGCGCATAAAAAAGCGAAATGTTTATGGGGGTCAGGCTCTTCTTGTACATGATATTGTATTTAATAAATTTTCATGTATTCCGTCCAGGATATCGCAATCGTCTATACAATGCGGGAAATACTTCCTTTTTTCACATTCCTTGCATGGGCTTTTAACCAGGTAGCCGACTTCAAAATCGAATCTGAAATCAGGCAATTTATTTATTGGCAAACATTTCATAATTGCATTAAGACTATCACAACATATAATATAAAGCAAGGCATTCAATCGATTTTAAAACGGTTAATTCAATATCTCATAAATTATATAACCAACTGTAAATATAGTATATTTAATAAGATTTATTTGGGCCCGGATATTGCTTGCCTCGCTAAGTTCTATCCAGAAACCGCTGATATTCATACATTTTTGAAAATGCCTTTACAGCCCTTTCCGGTGTTTGGAAAAATATCGGCTTAAATGAGTTGTCTTTCACATTATAGACAGTTTGATCTTTTTCATCCGTCAGAAGGCTGACTCCAAATACCGGCTTTTTATATATCTCCATTAACTTTGCAATATGATCGATGTATTGACTTTCAAACTGTGCCATACTTTCATTAAGAGATTTAAGAAAATCGGAAGAATAAGACGGGTCTGATTGAAGAACGGAATCTGTGAAATTTTTGATGAAAATTCGTCTGCCAAGTATTCCAAGATTAATAACAGCATCGCAACCATCCCATTTTAAAAGTTCTTCTATTACGGTCATGGGTATCGAAGTATCATTTTCTCCCACCAGATCCACAGGGTTCGACCTGCTCCAGTAAGGTGGAAGTATTTTGTCTATTCGTTTTATAATTTCAGGGGAAAGTTCCGGAACTTCAAGACCGAATTGAGAACACAGATCTGCAGTTACAACTCCCCACCCACCGCCAAGGGTCATTATTGCCGTACGATTACCTTTGGGAAGAGGCAAAGATGAAAATGCAGCAGCAAGGTCGAGAAGATCCATCGGTTGTTCAACTTTAACAATACCGGTCTGACGGCATACAGCATCAAATATTTTTGTATCAGTTGTTAATGCTCCGGTGTGGCTGGATGCGGCTTTATTTCCCGCTTTACTCTGTCCTCCTTTCAACAGGACAACCGGTTTCTTTTTTCCCAAACGTCTTGCACTTTCAAAAAATCTTCGGCCGCTTTTTACACTTTCTATATAAAGCATTACAGTATTGGTTAAAGAATCGATTTCGAAACCATCAAGAAAATCTTCTATTGTTACCATCGCTTCGTTACCTGACCCACAAAAAGCCCGAATACCGATACCTTGACGATCCGCAAAGGCAAGCAGCTGTACACCCATATTTCCGGACTGGGAAACGACCGCCGTTGAACCCGGCATGGGCTGTACAGGGGAACCGGTACAGAAAAAATCTGCGTGAGGATTACAGATTCCCATTGTATTTGGACCCAGCACAAGAATTCCGGCAGACTCGGCTTTTTTTACAAGATCTTTTTCAAGAGTTCTTCCTTTTTCACCTGTTTCAGCAAAGCCGGATGTTATAAGGAGCATATTTTTGATATTTTTTTCTTTAAACTGGGGAATCAAATCCAGCACCCCTGAAGCAGGTATTGTAACAACAGCCAGATCGATTTTATCCGGAATTTCTGAAACAGATTTATAAACCTGACGACCTGCAATGGTTCCTCCTTTTGGATTTACAAGAAATATTTTTCCTTTAAAACCACCGCTGGCAGTGTTTATCACCAATGTATAGCCCCATTTGCCTATCTGGGCGGAAGCCCCCACAAATGCAATGGAATCAGGATAAAATATTGATCGTATCGAAACCGGATCGACTGCAGGCAGGTATTGATCTTTCGTTGCTGTATCATCCAACACAACCAATGCATCAACGGCACAGACACTGCCGTCAGGATTGATAATTAAAGGGTTTATATCAATTTCGGAAACATCCGGATGCTCCATCCCGATTCGAGAAAGACCGAGCAAGGAATCAATCAACCGTTCCCGGTCAGCGCCATTTTCACCCCTGAAATTTCCGAGAAGAGAATGTGCTTTGATCTCATCGAGCATTTGCTTTGCATCTGTTTTCGTTAAAGGCGCAATTCTAAAGGTGACATCAGAAAGAGCTTCGGCAAATATGCCGCCTGTTCCAAACATAACCACCGGACCGAACTGCTTATCCTGGAACAAGCCTGCAACAAACTCCCTTTTTCCTTTAAGTTGAGGCTGTATCAGAAAGCCTTCAAGTTTGTCGCCACCTTTTTCAGATATTGCAATTGCTGCATTTCCAACCGCCTGAGAATCTGTCAAATTCAAGTAGACAAGACCAAGCTCGGTTTTGTGGAGCAGTTTAGCACCGAGGCCTTTAACCACCACCGGAAAGCCTATTTCTTCAGCAGCTTTGACCGCTTCATCTTTATTTAACACTACTTTTTCATTGATTACCGGAATTTTGTATTCTTTAAGAAACAGTTTTGATTCTGATTCTGACAAAGTCTTTTTACCCGCTTTTTTAGCCTTTTTAATTGATTCACTGATGTCCATTCATTCTCCTGTATCCATATATATTGTTTAAAATCCCAATAATTATCCCACTCTTTATTACCTTTATCAAACACCAAAAGCAAAGTAAATACCTGGGTAGGTTTCCTGTGACGGTGAAAACCAACTAACAAACTCTATCCTCATCCTTCTTATTTGAAGGAATAGAAACAACCGATCTTCTTATCTGTTAAGTTAAACCGTATCTTTCTTCTTTTGGCTTCATTGGTCACATATATGCCTGCGCTTGCTTAAGCGCAGGATAAACGTTCCTGCATCAAAGCATGGGAACGAGAGCAACCTTTGAACCTCTGAACCAGTGAACGGTTACTATAACCTTAATCCTTAAAACCACTACGCCTTGCACCCCAAGGGCACTTCCTGCAACGCAGTATATGGGACTTTCTACGACGCCATCAATTTTGGTTATCACATTTTATTGACACACCGGCGCCAACATGATAGCCCGTAATTCAAAATCTAATTCCTATAATTATTACGCGAGCCGTCTGAATTCATTTACTTCTTAACCGGGCGAGAATTGTTAAACTTGTTTACCAAAGTGGGGGACCCATGAGTCGTTTTCTGGATCGTTTATTCCGCGCCGCAAAGCTCGATGCTGAACTGTACGATGAAGTCGCGGTGGACTCGAAAGCAATGTTTCAGGCCATGATGGCCGTTTTTATTTACAGTGCGGCATCCGCCTATGGAATTTTTGGCAGAGCAGGCGTTACCGGGATCAATTTTGGGATGATAACCACCCTGTTTGGATGGTACGTTTGGGCTTTTTCCAGCTACTTTATCGGTGTGAGATTGTTACCTGGAGCCCAAGTCGACGTCGATAGAAAGGCCGTATTGAGAGCGTTAGGCTTTGCTACTTCTCCCGGCTTGATTCTCCTGCTGGGTCTCATACCGGGGATGAGCGGCGCTGTTTTTCTTATTGCTTCCGTTTGGATGATCGTAGCTGCAAGTGTGGCATTAAAACAGGTGCTGGGGTTTGAAAGTACATCTCGCGCAGTCGTTGCCTGCGTAATTGGCTGGATAATTAGTGTAATCTTTCAAGGATTACTGTACGTCTTATTGCTTTCGACTTTCGGTGTTTCCTCAACACCTTTCTAAATATGGTTGCAAATACAAAGTTTATGAGGTTTTGATTATAATGTCGCTTAAAGGCAATTTAGAAACTTTCCTTCTACACAGCATCCTGCAGCTTTTGCATAATGACAGCAAGACGGGTGTATTTCAGGCAAATAGAGACGAAGAAGAAGCTAAAATATATTTTTATGAAGGAGACATTATATATGCAAGGGGGTCAAGTAAGGAAGATCGTCTGGGCAATCTTTTGCTAAAAAGGGGATTGATATCAAAAGCAGAACTGAATGAGTGCCTGATAGGTGCTAAAGCAAAAAAACAGGCTTTGGGTAAGTATCTTGTAAAAAATGGAAATATTTCTGTCGAAATATTAAAAGAATTGCTTCAAAAACAGACTGAGAACATTATTTTTAATCTATTTCTTTGGGAAAAGGGTGATTTTGAGTATGAAGATGCCAGCTTAAAAATGGATGAGATAATTAATATTGAGTTAAATGTGATAAAAATTGTTCTTGAAGCTTCAAGACGTATCGATGAAATGTCAATTTTTAAAGAACAGATTCCCAACGATAAAATTGTATTAAAGATATCTAATAGCCTTGAGAAAAAGGACATAATAGAATTCACTACAGCCGAATTACAGATGATTACGCTTGTAGATGGCAAAAGAACTGTCAGGGAAATATTTAGTAAAAGTGGTATTGATGGATTTGCCGCTTATGATGAGTTTTACGCATATAAAACAATACATTCATTGATTTCATCAGGGATTATTGAAAAAATTGAGCCGGTTCAGAGAGGTTCTGTTCAATTTAAAGATAAAAAGGATAAATATAATGCTATTGAAATAATAACAGTTTATAATGATATACTGCAATTCACCTATAGACATGTTGAATCTGAACTTGGGAAACAGACATTCACTATATTTGTAGAATGCAAAGCAGAATTGTCGCCACAACATTCGAGTCTGCTGAAAGATTTTGATCCGGGTAATCCTGCTGCTGCAAACATACATGCAATCACTCAGGCGCTTGATGATAGTATGGATTCTGATAAAGTCGAAATATTTATCATTAACTGCTTTGATAAATATTTTCTAAAAATTATTGGAAAAACATCGAGCATTCTTGGAAATAAATTCTCAGATAAAATTTGCAGCGAAATTGACAAGATGTTTTCAATTGTCAATGAAAACAAAAGCAGCTCAACTGCAATTAAACATATAAAAAACAGCATAGAAAAAATATTGAATCAAAACAGGCAGTAAGGTGATCATGACTGAAAAGGAGAATAGGAACAGGGTTTAATAACAGGACTCTACTTTCCAGCAATTTTTGTTCCGCCATATGCGAGAAAGGATAATGCTATTGTTCTGAACAATGTTTGGAGTGTAAAAATAATGCTTTCCGGAAAATAATCCGACATTACACGAACATAATCCGCTATAAACATTAATACAACAGTAATGAGAATTATATTTATTAAATCTCCGATTTTGCCGCCGGAATATTTGGCTCTAGCCTTGTTGAAAGCAACTATTATCAAAACACAGATAAATAATGTAAAATAAGTATTGTAAAATTTCCAGACATTACTCACCTCTCAGTAGTATCAAGTTAGAATCTATGTAAGCGTTCACAGGCACCGCATCTGCACGTGATCAGGGCAACCAGCATAGCAGACTATAGCTGATCGCCCTGATCACGCACATATGCAGCACCTGTGAACGCTTACAGGATAGAGATTGCCCAGCCTTTTTATTCCGAATGGTCGTGAACGGGTACGAATCTATCAATGATCTTGTTTTATTGCCCAGCTCGAACTTTTGCCGGAATTACGAAAATGGATGTTTTTCGACTTACGAATTCATCAAATATAATATCGGTTAATAATTTCAAAAATAAGGTTTTTTTTCAGCAATTAAGTTTTATTTGTGCTAAAAGTAGTTTTTAAAAATAATGTATAACAAAACAGGAAGATGGAATGCGAATCGGTACAGGATACGATGTACACAAATTGATATCCAAACGGAAACTTGTTCTTGGAGGAGTGACAATTCCTTTTGAAAAAGGACTCCTTGGGCATTCAGACGCAGATGTGCTGGTTCATTCGATCTGTGACGCACTTCTTGGGGCGGCAGGTTTGGGTGATATCGGGCTGCATTTTCCGGATACAGATCCTAAATTTAAAAATATTTCGAGCATAAAGCTGCTGGAAAAAACATATAAGATGGTTTCCGAGAAAGGGTTTAATTTAAAGAATTTAGATTGCACAGTTTTTGCACAGGAACCAAAAATTTCCCCTTTCAGAGAAAAGATGCAACAAAATATTGCCCGGGCAATGAATGTAAATCCAAATTGCATCAACATTAAAGCCACAACCACCGAAGGTCTTGGGATGTTCGGAAGAGGGGAGGGGATAGGGGCGATGTGTGTAGCTCTTATTGAATAAATAATGACAATCCAAATCTATAATACTTTAGGAAGAAAAAAAGAACGGTTCGAAACTTTAGAAAAGGGCAGGGTGCGAATGTATGTCTGCGGCCCGACTGTTTACGACTCGTGTCATATCGGCCATGCAAGATCTGTGGTGGTTTTTGATGTTATTGCACGTTATCTTAGATCACAAGAATATGATGTGACATATGTTAGAAATTTTACGGATGTTGATGACAAAATTATTAACAAAGCAAATGCGACAGGAATTGATTCAAAGGAAATTGCAGAAAAATACATAAACGAATTTTATGCGGATATGGATGCTTTAAAGGTTGAAAGGGCGGCAAGTGAACCAAGAGCCACAGCGCATATAGACGATATAATCGAAATTGTTGAAAAGCTTATAAATAAAGGTTTTGCATACCAGGTAGACAGCGATGTCTATTTTGCCGTAGAGCTTTTTTCAGACTATGGAAAGCTCTCGGGTCGCAAACTTGAAGAGATGGAGCCAGGAGCCAGGGTTGATGTAGACAAAAGAAAGCGGAACCCTTTTGATTTTGCTTTATGGAAGTCTGCAAAACCAGGAGAGCCATCATGGGAGAGCCCGTGGGGGAAGGGAAGACCAGGCTGGCACATAGAATGTTCGGCTATGATCTATGCTTTACTTGGAGAATCAATTGATATCCACGGCGGTGGCAGAGATTTGACATTTCCGCATCATGAAAATGAAATTGCCCAGTCAGAAGCAGCCTTTGGAAAACAGTTTGTTAAATACTGGGTACATAATGGATTTGTAAATATAGACCAGGAAAAAATGTCAAAGTCTCTTGGGAATTTTCTGATGATAAAGGATGTATTAAAATCTTATCATCCGGAAGCTGTTCGTCTGTTCCTTGTCTCCAATCATTATCGCAGCCCCATAGATTTTACTGATAAAGCGATGGATGAATCGAGCACAGGGCTCGATAAGATTTATAAACTTCTTGAACGTATAGAAAAGAGAATCGTACCACTCTCAGACAAAGAAGTCGAAAGAAAAGGAGCCGTATGGAATGATTTTTCCGAAGCTATGAATGATGATTTTAATACTGCCCGTGGCACAGGCGTCCTTTTTGGGGCTGTTCGGGAGATAAACCGATTGCTGGATGAAAAAACAGATAGCCTTTCCGCGGAAGCTGAAAAAACAGTTAAATCAGGCCAGGCAGATATCCTCAAGATAGGCAAAATTCTCGGGATATTATCCGAACCTCCTCAAACTTATTTTGATAATAAGAAATCTTACGCTCTTGGCAAAAAATCGATTGATCCTGCCAAAGTAGATGAAATGGTAAAGGAACGTTTTGAAGCAAGGAAAGCCAAAGACTGGGAAAAGGCTGATCTTATCAGGAAACAGCTTGAGGAAATGAATATAAAACTTGAAGATAGACCGGAAGAGACTGTCTGGAAGATCAAGTGAAATGTCTTTATTTAAATTAGTTTCAGATTTTTCACCAAGGGGCGATCAGCCCAAAGCTATAGATGAATTAAGCAAAAATATTTTATCCGGAAAGCAACATAATGTTTTACTCGGCGTAACCGGATCAGGTAAAACATTCACTATGGCCAACGTTATTGAAAGGGTTAAAAGACCAACTCTTGTAATTGCGCCGAATAAAACCCTGGCTGCCCAGCTTTATAATGAATTCAGGATTCTCTTTCCTGAAAACGCAGTTGAGTATTTTGTCAGTTACTACGATTATTATCAACCTGAAGCCTATATCCCCTCCAGTGACACATATATTCAAAAAGATTCATCCATAAACGAAATGATAGATAAATTGCGCCACAGTGCAACAAGATCTGTGCTTTCACGGAAGGATGTTGTTGTTGTTGCCAGCGTTTCATGCATATTCGGGATAGGTGCTCCTGAAGACTATCTTTCCATGCGCATCAATATTGAAAACGATGAGGAAGTTAATCGAGACAGTCTGCTTTTGAAACTTGTTACAATACATTATGAGAGAAATGATTATGATTTTCACAGAGGAGTTTTCAGAGTAAGAGGTGACCGTGTTGAAATTTTCCCGGCTTATGAAGAAAAAAAGGCAATTCGCATCGATTTTTTCGGGGACCAGATAGAAAGTATTGCTCAAATCGATTCTCTCAGGGGCACAGTTATAAAAAAGCTTCAGGATGTTACTATATTTCCGGCAAGCCATTACGTTGCTCATAAATCCAGGTTAAAACAGGCGACCGAAACGATTATAGAAGAATTAAAGTTACGGATTGACTATTTCAGAAAAGAAAACAAACTGATTGAAGCCCAGCGTATAGAAGAGCGAACGAATTTTGACCTTGAGATGATACTCGAACTTGGATACTGTAACGGAATAGAAAATTATTCACGGCATTTAACACAAAGAGCTAAAGGAGAACCCCCGCCAACACTGCTCGACTATTTTCCCGATGATTTCCTGGTTTTTTTTGATGAGAGTCATATTGCAATGCCTCAATTGCGCGGCATGTACAAAGGAGATAGATCCCGCAAGAAAACCCTTGTAGAATATGGTTTCAGGCTGCCTTCCGCTCTCGATAACCGTCCCCTTAAATTTGAAGAAAGTACATTTCGAATTAAACAAGCTGTATATGTGTCGGCAACTCCTGCGGATTACGAACTTGAAAAGGGAAAAGACGCTCTTGTAAAACAAATAGTAAGACCCACGGGTTTGATCGATCCCGAAATTGATGTTAGAAGTGCTGTAAATCAGGTTGATGATCTTTTCGAAGAAATTTTATTGCGTCAAAACAAAAACGAAAGAGTCCTTGTAACCACGCTGACTAAAAGGATGGCGGAAGATCTTACTGAATATTATTCTGATTTGGGAATAAAGGTACGGTATCTTCATTCAGATATAAAAACTTTAGAGAGAATGGATATTATAATGGATCTTAGAAGCGGCAGTTTTGATGTTCTTATTGGTATAAATCTTCTTCGAGAGGGGCTTGATATGCCGGAAGTTTCACTTGTTACAATACTGGATGCCGACAAAGAAGGTTTTTTACGTTCTGCAAGATCTTTGATTCAGATATGCGGGCGTGCTTCCAGAAATATCAACGGCAAAGTAATAATGTATGCAGAAAATATAACAAAATCCATGAAAGAAGCAATTGGTGAAATGAATCACCGCAGGAATATCCAGAAAATTTATAACAAAAAACATAATATTATACCTGAAAGTATAAAGAAAGATATAACCGAAATATTTTCATTTGAGGAAGAAAACAGCACTCAGGCGATTAACAAGGTGTCCGAAGATGTTGCCGGGTATGAATCTTTAGATAAATTAGACAAGATTATCAAATCTCTGGATAAAGATATGAAAAAAGCAGCAAAAGCCTTGAATTTTGAAGAGGCCGCAGAGATAAGAGACCAGATCATAGACCTTAAAGAACTAATAGTATTTGACAGTGAAATCAGCACTAAATAAAAGCCAGACAGGGTTCGGCATCACGGATAAACTTTCAAGGGTTTCATCAGGGCCCGGCGTCTATCTCATGAAAGATGGAGTTGGTGAAATCATCTACGTCGGCAAAGCCCGAAATCTGAAAAAAAGACTCGCCTCATATTTTACAAAACCTGTTCAGCCGGATATAAAAACAAGTGTGCTGGTTAAGAAAATCGATAGTTTTGATACGATACTGACAGCCAGTGAAAAAGAAGCCCTGATTCTTGAATCTACTTTAATCAAGCGCTACAGACCTCGTTATAATGTTTTTTTAAAAGATGGTAAAAGGTATCCCTCCATACGATTGGACAAAAGCCATCCCTATCCAAACCTCACAATTGTCCGTAAAATAAAAAAAGACGGGTCTATGTATTTTGGCCCGTTTGTTTCTTCTACTGCTGTTCGGCAGACGCTGAAGATGATCAACAAAATATTTAAGCTTCGCAAATGCAAGCCAGGTGATTTTAAAATAAGAACAAGGCCATGTCTTAACTATCAAATGCAAAGATGTCTTGCGCCCTGCTGCAATGATGTTGACGGAAATGTTTACAGGGAAATAGTAAAAGAAGTAATTCTGCTTTTAAAAGGAAGAGCTTCAAATCTCATTCGAAAAATAAAAAAAGAAATGATATCTGCAGCAGATAATCATGATTATGAAACAGCGGCTGTACTGAGGGACAAGATGTTTGCCCTTGAAAATACCGTTGAAAAGCAGGTTGTTGTTTCAACAGGTTTTATAGACAGGGATGTAATAGGAATCGCAGGGTCCTATGAGTTATCTCTAATAACCGTTCTTATTATCCGTGGGGGGGTTCTTTTGGGAACTCGGAATTTTGCATTCTCAGAGACTATGTCAACCGATGCTGAAACAATCGGAACATTTATCAGGCAGTATTATGAAAAAGAGCCTTTTATTCCAAAGGAAATACTTACTCCGATACTCCTTGAAGATTCTCCATTGATTGAGGAGTGTTTGAAGAATATAAAGGGAAATAAAGTAAGTATTCTATGGCCAAGAAGAGGAGAAAAGGCAAGGCTTCTGGAAATGGCGGGCAGAAATGCGGATGTCAGCCTGAAAGAACATATTGCTTCTTTATCGACTTACATGGAAATGCTTGCCAGGCTTAAGAAAAAAATAAAATTAAACAGATTGCCGGAGCGTATTGAATGTTTTGACAACTCCAGTATTTCAGGAAAAGAGCCGGTTGCCGGCATGGTTGTTTTTGAAAAAGGAAAACCAATAAAGTCGTCATATCGACGTTATAAAATCAAAACAGTTTGCAAGCATGACGATTATGCATACATGGATGAAGTGTTGAGAAGACGTTACGGTAAGGGAGATAAATCAAAGCCGTATCCCGACCTTTTAGTAGTAGACGGAGGAAAAGGTCAACTGAATATTGCGGTTTCAGTAGTAAAAGATCTCAAGATAGAAGGCAGATTTGATATCATAGGCATTGCCAAAAAAGATGAGAAAAGAGGTGAAGTACAGGATAAAATATATAAGCCCGGCAGGGTAAACCCCGTAAATTTTGGCAAAGAAAGGAATCTTTTGCTTTTCCTGGAAAGAGTAAGAGATGAAGCCCACCGTTTTGCTATCTCTTTTCACCGAAAACGCAGGGGAAAGTCATCAATGCGTTCTGCTCTCGACACAATTCCAGGAATAGGAAAAAAGAGAAAACAAATACTACTCAAACATTTTAGAAGTATTAAAAAAATCCGGTCAGCAACCATCGAAGAATTGAGTGCTGTGCTCGGTATGAACAGTAAAGTGGCAGAAGAAGTAGCAAATAGGCTGGGAGGCAAGGAGATAATATGATTCTCACCGAATAGTCGAGCAGCCTTTCTTCCAAATCACAGGTCTGTTCCTTCATCTTTTTCAATTCAACATTCGATGTTGGACGTTCGCTTTGTTCATATCTTCAATGATTTCAATATGAAATTTCCTTAAACCATCTTACGAGCAAGAAAAATGTAAAAATCCGTTGACAAATCTGGTCCATTTTTCGTACCGTGGTAAAGAACTTGCTGCCTAAAATATAAACTTATTATTGCGCGAACCCTAATCAGCGTTTTCGTGCAACAGCCAGGCAAATATTGCCGTTAAAAAACCTGTGGGTTTTAATAACTTCAAGGTTGAGATTTTCTAAAAAAGATAAAATCCCTCCGTCCTTTATAAATTTTCTCCCATTTCGATAATGATCTTTTCCTGCCATAAACTCTATTATCGTCAGCGTAAATTTGCTGAATGATAATTTATTTGTAGGGGCAAAATCAAAAAACAAAAAAACCGCATTATTTTTAGCAACACGAATAATTTCCTGTCCGCAGTCCTTTCTGATATTATTTCCCATTTCATGCAAGCCGAGCTGCATGATAACCGCATCAAATGATGCCGAATAAAATGGCATAGTTGCGGCATCGCCATGAATAGCAGTAACCCTGTCGATACAGGAGTCATCTATTTTATTTTTAGCATGTTTGATCATGCTGTAAGACTTATCAAGAGCAAAAACATTAAACCCTTTCTTCGCCAGAAGATAGGATAAGGTTCCGGTTCCGCATGCAACTTCAAGAATACGCACATCATGCGGCCTGTTAAATTTCTTTAAAAGAATTCTAACGGTGAGCTGTTTTATCCGTGCTAAAAAGGGCTCTATAAGGAAATCGTAAGCCTTTGATCCAATGCTATAATCGTCTGTTGCCATTATACTCTCTTACAAAAGGTGTAACTCAGGTGGATAGGCTGAACCAGGCTTCGCATACAGCTTCAGTCTATGCTTCTATATACGCCCTGACAAGACGCCCCGGCAAGGGACTGAAAACTGTTAGGAAAAAGCGGCTCGGCTTTTGTGATCTGCTCCATTTTATTGTTCTGCCATCGTTTCAAGTTAAATTATACACCAATTCTATAATTAAGAAGGTGAGGGGATTTATTGAGAAGTTCCAGTAATACTTTTGTTGATCCTGTTGGGACTCTTTTCCCTTGCTCCCATTGCTTGACAGATGATGAACTGACATTTAACAATTTAGCAAATACAGCTTGACTCAGATTCGTCTTTTTTCTTATTCCTTTAATTTCTGCAGATGTTATTACAATGTCTGGAATTTTAACCCCGAGCGAATTGAGTTCTTTTTTTGTAAACGATGATTGAAACCCAGAGTCAAGCATATCCTGAATAGTTGTTCCAATTGCTTCTTTTATTGATTTTCTCATTCTATATCCTCCAACTCAAATAATACTTTTTGTGATATTGCCGTTTCAAGTTGTTTAGAATTTAATGATAAAAGATCGTCTCCCAATTTCTTGAAGTACTGCAACTCATTTTTATCAATATTTTCCTTTTCATTTTTCCCAAATCCAAATAGGAAAATAGCCCTATCATCCGCCTTGAAGAGAATTATTGTTCTAAAACCTGAGCTTTTTCCACCATGTTCACGCTTAACACGAACTTTGAACAAATGGTGACCTAAATTAGCCGTTGATAGCTCTGCTTCTAAAGCATTGATTACATCAAGCAAATTTTGATTGCTCAAATTGACCTTTTTAGACCATTTTTTGAACCATTTAGTTGAAAGTCTCTTCATAGATTAAACTATACCTCATTGTGATATAGTTTCCAAGGCATTTTTTTTATTATTGTTAGGATTAAGGGCAGCACCAGTTTTGCCTGGTGTATTTCCGGTTTCATCCGAATAGCCAACGCCACGTGTGTTTCGGTATAAAGGGTCTACTATTGGCCCATGCTGATAATGTCTTGTATTTTTTCTGTCATATTTTTTAAGCCTCGAGATTCTTCGCACATGATATCTTGCTCCTGAGTATTCTAAGTGGAAGCGATATGCTGTAACATATAAAATTTTATCTTACATGGGTCAAACGTAGATCTTACCCCATTTTTAACTTAACAGTTATGAACCAAGTTGCATTCGTCTTTGTAATCAAAATTAAAATTCCCTGATTTTCAGGATCATAGTTCTCGATTAATTCTGCAATATCTTCACGGCTCTTTCTATTATCAAATAAATCTAAACTTTCATCTTTAGTACTATAATCTACGCAACTTAATTGAGGAACATTTTTACCATGGAATGGATACAAAACAATTGCGCCCCTGCCTTTTTGCAGATAACATTCTCTATATATCCTCGATAGAAAGTTTAAATGCTTATCAAGTGTTTTAAGAGTATTGTCTCTTTCTTGAATAGGTGATTCCATAAATTATTCCAACGCATACTGAAATTAATGGACAGGTTATGTTTCTTTTTTATCAGTCAGGCCTAAATCTCTGTCCAGATTTCTCATTTGCATTTCTGAGACAAACTCTTTCGCTTGTTCAATTGTAAAATTATACTTTTTTGCAATACATTTATTTGCATATTCTTTTGCTTGAAAAATTGGAGTGTTTCCGTAATTGCTACGGATAGCATCATGAAAAAATTCCATTAAGTCCTTTTCTATTTCAGCAAATTTTGTATCTGATAAATTTTTAATTGGATCTTTGTTAATGGGAATTACTTTGCTCATAATAAGATGTCCATACGATTTGCATTTAGAAAAATTATAACAAAAACATAAGGTGTAGATTCAAAGGGTTGGAGCGTTAGCGGAATCCCAGTGAATCAGCTCGACCGCCTGGTATGCGTTATTAAGTTTCTGATTCTACAATTTTTATTTCATCATCTGTTAAATTATACAGTTTATAAACTAACTGATTTATTTGTTTGTCTGTGGTTTCGATTTGGCGTTGTAATATCTCTTTGGCCTGCGGGGTTTTGGCTTCAGAAACTTTTTTATTCAAGTTCAGCATTTGTTCAACGAGGTTTACCATTTGTTCATATAGAGACTTGTCATTAGAATCAGAGATATTGATTGGATGGATAGGAATATTGGCAATATATCTTGATTCATAGCTAAACCATCCCCCTCTAAAAGTAGAGCTAATATTTTTTAAAAACCAATCTAAAAGGTTTGAATTAAGTAAACCCAAAACGTATTTTAAAAGCCAATCAGGTAAGATTATTCCATAGCCACCTGCTGCACCACCTGTAAAACAAACTTTACCTTTATCATCTAAAGAATAGTTTGCTGATGGATTTAAATCTGCAGTTAGTATTTTAGGGTTTGACATTAAAGTTAAAGCCTGATGCCTGCTATAACGATACCAAGAGCTTCCTTTCCATTTACCTTTTTCCCTTGAGTCTAATTGATTTTTGCACTCTAATAGATATTTAGCGATAAAAGGTGCGACAGATTTGATCTTCTCCCAATCAATCAACAACCCATTTTTATAAGGAAAAATTATAACTTTCTCAGGTGCCAAAAGATTATATCTTTTAAAATTACCAGATTTATATAGTGGAAACAGAAAATGAGATTCTAACTCAAAGGTTTTGTTTAAACATTTTGAAAAATATTTACTACTTCCTTCAGAATTAAGTATGAAAACGCTATCTGCTCCGGTTTTAAAACCTTGAAATATTCTTTCAGATATTTCACTTAATAATGGTCTGTCATTTTTCAACTTATCCATTATTTTCACTGATTCATTTCCAATGAATGACCACGATGATGAAGAAACATTTTGTGATGAGAATTGTTTTAAGCTTATATTGCTATTATCTGGAATCCATTCTTTTAAGTTTTTTACATTCCCATATGTAAAAATTGATTTGCTCTTTTTGGATAAGAAAAGTAAACATGTATATGTTGTAGCGGTGCTAAAAACTTGTTCAGCACCAAAGTTAATAACATGAGACAAATGTTTTCCAGTTGATATTATATTTCGTAATGGTTCACCGTACTTTGAGTTAAAAAATTTATGTGGCAGAATAAAGCCAAAGCAACCATTGTTATTAAGTAAATTTAACCCCTGTTCCACAAAAATTACATAAATATCATAATTTCCTCGCTTCCCTGAAATAAAATTTGTTTTATAAAATTCTACTTCTATTGGCGCCCATTCTTTCATAGCCTGAATTCTAATATAAGGCGGATTTCCGATTACCGCATCAAAACCGCCGCTTTTCATGATCTCAGGAAACTCCACGTTCCAATCAAAGGCATTCACCCGATACATTTCTTCTTCATCAAATAGGCTCATCTGCTGATTTTCATAAAAATCCGGCCCAATAAGTGAATTCCCGCATTTGATATTATTGGATAAATCCGGCAAAACCCGCTCTTGAAATAGCGTCATTTGTCTGCCGATGCTTTGTTCGTCTTCCCCTTCCAGCACCTTCAGGAGCAAAGAAAGCTTGGTCACTTCCACGGCCTGGTGGTCAATATCCACTCCGTAAATGTTATTCAAAAGAATCCGTTTATGTTCGTCGGTAGTAAGCCGCCATTCGCCTTTGTGGGGTTTATACAACTGCGGAGTTTTGCCTTTGGCCCATTTTTTCGGGCTGTCGATCATGTATTGCTCCCGATGCCAGTCCAATAAAAACTGATATGCGCCGATCAGAAAAGAGCCCGATCCGCAGGCTGGATCGAGTATTCTCAGGTTGCTTACACCCCCTCTTGGGCCAGGCTTTTTGCCTTCCACCAGCTTTCCCACAGTGTTTTTGACGATATAGTCCACGATGTAGGTAGGGGTATAATACACCCCACCAGCTTTCCGGACTTCCGGTTTATCCTCTATTTTTGCCTGATGTTTCGGTGTCAGACGAATGATTTTACCAAGAAATTTTTCATATACCCGCCCTAATATATCGGCAGGCAAAACGGAGAATTCGTAGGGGCTGTCAGGATAGTAAAGATTTTTAAAGATGTCTTTTAAAGTCTTGTCATCAATAGCCAGACTTGGGGTAAGATTGTCGAAATTATCACGATTTTTTTCTTTTTTGAAATGGAACAAGCCTGAATTATATTTATCATCTGCTTTTCGGAATAATTGAAATAATCTCTTATAAACATTTTCACCGTTTTTCAAAGCCATCAGTCTGCCGTAATCTTCTACCCCGCGATCTTCGCAAATCCTTAAAAAAATTATTCTGTCAATTGTTCGTTGAATTCCAAAATTTAACTCTCTTTGTGTAAGATCAGGGTTTCTTAACGCAATATTTCGAGCCAAAAGCTCCCGCCAACGTTCGATTTCCTGTAAAAATGCGGTATCAACCTCCGCAGTTCCCTTTTTCGTTTTATTGGATTCTACGTATTTGTCAAAGGAGCCTCTCAGAATCGCTTCACGGGAAAAGATGTTGGTAATTTCATCCCACTTATCGATGTAATCAGTATATTTCAAATAGAGGATGCGGGAATGGGTGGCTTTATCGGTTTTAGCAGGTTTTACACGACAGTCATAAACGGAAAATTCTTCAAAATCGGTTAATATGCTGAGAGGCAGTTTTGCACTCCACCCGTACCGGCGTAACTGGTATGCCGGGTGTATATCCTCTCCGATATTTACAGCGGGTTTTTTGGCTTCAAGAAAAAATTTACGAGCTCCACCTATACGAAAACAATAATCAGGTGCTTTTGTAACACCACCGATTTTTATAGCATCTTCGTGAATTACATCTTTGTATGCTTCTGCATAACCTTGTTTATTCGCAATATCCCAACCCAGTTCTTCAAAAAACGGGTCTATAAATTCACGGCGTACCTGGGTTTCATTGTACGAGCCTTTTTTGTATGTTTCCAGATTATAATCGAAAGTCTCAGTTAATTTTTTGATTCTGTCAGGCACATTCATATTTAACAACTCGCTATTTTATCAAACGCATAATGCCCACCATCACAGATGAGCAGGGAGTGATGCCTTTGTAAAAGCACGTTTAACTCAATACTGATGGTCTCGTAAAAAGTCAAAAAACCACTTTTTACGAAACGTTTTAAGTTTTAGGATTTAAGCTTTAAGTCTCTGTTTAAACAGACAATATCATTAACCTAAAACATAAAACTTAACACCTGAAACCTAATGAATTCGACTTTTTACGAGTTCATCAATACTGGGAATTAGTTTCAAGTGCACGACCCTGCGAATCCAGTGCATGGTGTTCGTTGTGTGCCGGGCACGGCACGTATTCTTAAGGGTGCGCTGAGCTTACCCTTTATTATAAAGCTTGGCAAGTCTCAAACTCAGCCTGATGGAGGCGAAGGGTATAGCGGTATGGCAACTGGGTATCCGGTGACGGTGCTCGGGGAGGAAGCCGCACTGTTGAGGCAGGGTAACACAAAAGCATGAGTCTTCGCCTGCGGTTATGCCACCACAAGCGGGGTGACGAACAGAAATCGAGTCAGGCGTGCATTTGCGGGACCAGCCTGCAACCCAAAGTAAAGTCCTCTATCCATTAGAAGCAGTGTCCGTATACTCGGCGCTTACGTGCTGAAAGACGTGTGTTTATCCTCCGACAACGGAATCTAAGGACTGGCATGATCTGTTGCGTGTCCAGAAGGACTGAGCGAACCGTAAGGGGAGACCATTGCGTGGCAGAAGTCAGCAGCCTGAAGGGCATAGTAGTCGACGGAAACGAGCTGCGTTGGAATAGTACGCGGAGGACTCACCCCCCGATGACAAGATCTACGACTGGCGAAGGCCCAGCAGGGCGAATGTTGTTTTATTTGTGCCTGCTTTGATCAGCCGACGTGTCCCGGCATAGCCAAAGGCGACGGCGGAACCGCCGGATACGTGACCCGTACGTCCGGTGGTGTGGGAGGGGCGCTCAGTGATGGGCGTCCCTATCCCTATGGGCCGTTGCACTATTTGAATGAGCTGCTTCAGCATGCAATTTTAAACCGAGTGCTCCCATAACTTTAAGAACTGTCTCGAATGCTGGGCTTCTTTCACCAGAAAGTGCCTTGTAAAGACTTTCTCTGGACAGGCCAGCATCACGTGCCACTTGTGACATACCCTTAGCACGAGCAATATCGCCAAGGGCTTTAGCAATAAAAGCAGCATCGCCATGTGCCTCCTCAAAACAAGCTTCAAAATATGCTGCCATTTCTTCAGGGGTACTAAGATGCTCAGCGACATCATAGCGGATTGTAATTGTCTTAGCCATGAATAAACTACTCCTATAAATTTCTTGTTATACGTTGACAACTTATAACATTTCTATCGAAGATAGAATAAAATCAATTTCATTTTGCGAAACTGATACAAATTTTATTTCAAATACTTGGTTTTTACTATTAAATAGATGAACATTCGTAAAAATAGAATCACCATTTGTTACAAACTGAAATCCTCGAAGATTATTTGTTGAAAATTTGTATATTTTATCGGCAGTAAACATTGCCTTTAATACAAGCATTGTAGGAACTTTTACAAGATCTTTTAATGGCGTAAAAAGAGTGGCCTGATCTGGGGAAGTATTTAAACATAAATTTATAATATCGTATTCTGACTTAAGGTTTTCTTCACCTAAATGAGCTTTCATTCTATAAGCATCTTCATTGTTATTGCCCAATAAGTTTTTTACAATACTTTCATTTTCGTTTTGCTTGGCGATTACAATGCCCTTTGTGTTGATAAAACGGAAAAAAGTACTATTTCCCAATACCATTGTATCTATTATTTCCCAAGGGACTTTAAATTTAAACCATTCACACGAATGTTCCGAAATAGAGTTGATATCACCAAAAGAAGTTTTTATGGGTCTTTCAACAGGTATGATATAAGCTTCAGGTGTTTTATTCTTCGAAAAGAACATTTTTGTGGGAATAATAATCGAAAGTCTGGGATATAAAAAGAAACCACCTACTATTAAGACAGTAACTATTATTGAAATTGATATAATTATTTTTTTCATGGGTGAGCTTTTGATTAATATCGTATAACCAACTATATATTGGCAAAGGCGAGTTTTGCGAAAGACTTCGCTATATCAAAAAATGTCCGGCTTTCCCGGTCGGAGTCAATGCGTCTGGTTAGCATTTCCTTCGTATCCATTCTCCAAATGCTTCTTGAGATGGATCATATTCATTAACAAACAAAACTCTGCCACCCTGTTTGATAGCATGCTTTAGTGGTCCTTTTTTTTTGTCCAGAGTTAAGACGATAAAGCGCATAGACATTGCTCCAAGTACAACGTCAGCTTCTTGATTATAGAGTCTGGATTTTTTTTTTCTTGGATCCAATTTTATGGCTCTGTTGAGAGATGAATCCAGCTTCTTCATGAGAAATGAATCTACCCACGTCAAATCCTCCAATTCGTTGTTCATCGTTGGAATGACGATCATCAAAAAAAACCAAAGATTCGGTCTTCTTTTACCGACCAGTCTTTCATTTTTTCCTTAATGAAATTTTGGATGTGTGATTTCTGCTCAGGAATGGCTCTGTTTTCTAAAACTTGTTCACCTACGATGAATAGTTGGAATTCGGCTATAGGTAGTTCTTTAGACAGATCAATATCGTTGTCATAAAGAAAGTTCCAAATGTTGCTGTCTATGTAGATATTTTGCATGAAGTTTATTTCTAATGCTAACAGCTACATCAACGGTCTTGACCAACACTGAACTTGTCTGAAACCTATGAATTGCAATCCATTGAAAATTTTTGGAAAAATCGCTATGGTCAAGGTCCGTTGAATGCATTTGTGTACGCCCGGCATGGGCGTGATCTTATGGGGTGACCTGTCTGCGTGCACCGCACAGGCAGGAAGACCCCTATACGTGAATCCTGTTAATCAGTCTTTAGATTTATTAGCACAAGTATTAGCCGAAGGCAAGGGCGTCGCCGCGAGGCGAGGTCTGAAGGCAGGAACTTGTGATCGGTTTGCCGAAGGCAAAAGCGAGCCGTGCGAGCGTCCCTGAGCGCAGGTAAGCGAAGACTCCGAAGCTATGAGCCGACCTGTCTGCGTGTACCGCACAGGCAGGCAACATAATTAAGCCCCGGGTTCAGGAGATAGGGTAAATGCCACGCTCGGAGTTTCTCGCTGGTTGCTTACCTGCATAGCGACAGTTCATGTTCTTATCCGGGGAGATCTGCCAGACGTGGCGGTTGTGGAAGACATATCGCCTGGTATCCGGTGAAAAAACCGGCCGGGGCAACCGGTAAACCAAATTCCGGCAACTGCGGGAACGCAATCCGCCCGATGTCGCGCTAAGAAACAAAGACTGTAGCTGGCCTTGGGATGCAATCAGGAATCTGATTGTACTTTAAAACTTTCGGGGAACCGCCCCGTGCAGACCCGCTTGCTTGGGTGGTGTGGGGGCTGGGGGAGAAAAAACCCCGGCTACCCGATTCTGCCAGATTGATTTTGGTTTGCTTCTTTGTATGCTTTAAGCAAAGAGTTTATTCGTGTTTGATAACCTTTTCCTTGGTTTTTAAACCACGTTAAAACTTCATCATCAATTCGCAAAGTAACCTGAGATTTTCGAGTTACAGGTTTAAGACCTTTTCTTAGAACTGCTTTTGCAAACATTTCTGGTGTAAGCTCAGGAATTTCAGCAAGATCTATGTCCTTATCACGTAGCTTATCGACACGATTCCAGTCAGTCCGGGATTTGTGAGAAATATGTTTTTTCTTCATATTTTGTAGCCCTCCTTATTGAAATGATTCTTATTGAGTCAACATTTTCTGTATGCACAATCACAACGACTCTTCCCTCAAGAATTCCAAATGTAATAAAACGCTCTTCTCCATAATCATATCGATAATCTTCAACAGTAAGAGTGTAACCATAAAAAAATCGTAGGTGCATTGATGAAATCTATTCCATGCTTTTTTATATTGGATTTGCGTTTTGTATCATCCCATTCAAAATCCATAATGATATTGTAGTTACATTTTGGCAATACGTCAAGTGAAATTATATATTAGAGAAATTTTAACTTACATTTTGCTCTTTGACAAATCAATCAGGTATATTTGAATTGCCACCAATTGGGCTGAAGGTTTTTGTAGACCGATCCAGGAACATCTGACAGCCAACTGATCTGGTTATGTAAATCAGTGAGCCCTTTTACAGCTGATTGTATGCACACCCCATCCCTGTAACTCCATCAGCCGATCAAAATCAAAAATGCCTCTCCTTTGTTCGGGATTTTCCACCACACCGGCATGAACCATATTCAGAGCGATATAGGTGATACATTGCCTTAAATAGCGGATACTTTCCACTGCCGTAGCATGATAACGATCTTCTCAAAATGCACCCTTCCTGTTTTTACGGACATTGTATTCCTGGCCGGTTCTACCGGCTACCAGCTTTATTGAATCCGGGATGACATTCCGGCCTCCATTATCAAATACAAGCAGGTGGATATGGTTTGATGTGACCATATAATCTAATACACTCAAACCGCTGTATTTTTTCTTTGCCTGGTATAGCCACTCAATCCATCTTTGCCTGTCTCGTGGAAATTTTAAAAGATATTCTCTCTTATGACAGCGATGGGTTATATGCCAGACATGGCCAGGTATATAATGTCGTTTTGCACGGGCCGTTTTTTGATCAATTCTCTTAATAGGGCAGTTTTAGGGGATAAACCGGTTGATTAAGGCCGTTTTAGAGACGTTTATACACTATTTTTCAGGTAATGTCAATTACTTAGCGTGGCCAGACCCTCGTTTGTCGACCCTCGTTTGTATGGAAACTGCTACCCAGATGGATGCAAAATATCATATCCACTGGGGCTGGATCCTTTCGG